>JAECUM010005949.1:0-122622 GCA_016617855.1 Megalonaias nervosa | reverse complement strand
TTTTTTTTTTTTTTTTTTTTTTTTTTTTTTTTTTTTTTTTTAGTTTCACATTTTGGGGGTGGAGGTACCATAATATTGCCCTGGAAAGCCTTAATTCGGCACTGAACATCAGTCTGCAAACAAACATGAAATTGCAAAAGGCCACTGTGCAGCCGACCATGCTGTATGCATGCGAAATCTGGACTGTGTTCAAACAACATGACAAAAAGCTGAGCTATTTTCACATGGCTGCTTGAGGAAATTGATGGTAGATCCCAGACACTGAGGTTGTAACACGGGCAGGCATTAAATGCATCATAATTGAGATGGGAGAGGCTACGTTACCAGTACATCCGACGAGCGACTACTAAAGATGAACTTCTATGTCGAGTTGAAGGACGGAAATCGATCTCGGGGAAGCGAAATGCTTCAAATACTCCCATCAAATCTAAAACACTTTAAGACTGACCCTGAGTCTTGGGAAGATCTCGCACATGATCTTTTAACCTGATGTAATTTCTCTGAGATGAGGAAACTTGCAGAGGCAGTGCAGAGGCGTGGGCGGCATTAAGCTTGGAACTGCAGCGTGCCCTTTATTGATCAAGCAAGTCCAAGCGGCATCTCATGTCTAATGTACTACAGAAAGTTCAGAGCATAATTGGCCTGATTAGCCACTCACATGCCACAAACTCCAAACCAATTAGTGATGTCATGGCCAGCTGCAAACTCGAAAGACGAACCACTGACCCAGTTTGTAATTTTTGACGTTGCATTTGTTTGTCAGCTGATTTAAATGTTTTGAAAATTGACTTCACATATTTGACTTTATTAAAGTTTCTTTTTTTATGTAATTTACTAATAAGCAAGGACATTTCCTACACTGTAGTCGCCTTATCCCGTTTATCATGTGTACCAGTTTGTCGTCTTAACTGTGATGATTTTAAATGTGCTTTCTTTTTCCCCTCAATTTCTTTGATTAATACAAAATTGCATGTGCAAGCTTTGCTCTGTTTATTGTTTCCACGTATATCACATTCTAGAAACTCAATATTTTTTTTATAAAGAACACAAAGTTTTCATGCTCCCTGATACTGCTATATATGTGCTTCCTTTGCCGAAGTCAAGATGTGTCTTTCAAACATTTATTTTAAAGGTATAATTTGTTTCGGTGTTGTTTGTTTTTTCTGCCGACTCCCAGATGTTAACAGATTCATCGAATCCTTTCCATTGTACGAGTATCTTTCAATCACTTAGCGTAAAATTCTTATCAACTTTTTATATGTTATCTTGTCTGTCGTAGAGAGATAGATTTTGTTCATAAAATATGCTCTCGATGTTCGCTCACTTTAAGTTTGTATACTTCCAGATCACCTATAATTACTTATTACTACATGGCCAAGTTTTCCTTGGTAAAGTTAGGATGGTATTCCTTTGAAAATGTTTTGTACTTTGGTAATTCAGTGGTTTGCACCTACCTTTGCGTTGAGCATGATTTTATTTTCTATCCAACTTCATATTTTGGTTGTAAGTTCGCATCTTTATGGTGACATAAACGTTATTAAAAATATACGAAAAGTGACGGAGATTTTTAAAACTTTATTGTTATATTAATAGATGTAACGACTTACATACAGATAGCATCTGATATATACGAAGAAAGGAGTACATCTACCGTAATGTCTTAAATTAATTATAATTTTCAATTTCAGAAGAATCAATTTTAGGCACTTTCCATCTACAGGTTAACGCTTCCTGTCATGGGTGCTTTACTCACATTGCTCTGTGTGCACTATATGCAGAGAGGTGTTCTTACACATGGCTATACCAATGTAACAATAGTTATCTGAAAAATACCAAAAAGAATGAAATAGTGGTTTCACACACACACACACACACACACACACACACACACTATGGAAGGAAAGATCTGATTCAATATTATATAATCATCACACATTGTTTACCTGTCAAAACTCTGTGGAAATAGAGGAAACAGTTTGATCGCGAAGATTATCTTTGGTCTAACACTAGCAAATAAAATCACAAGTTACCTATATTTATACATATCTTTTAAAGGATACTCAATGAATTACAATGCATTTATGACAAAGTGTAAATGCATATCAGCTGAAATATGTAAGTAAACTGTTATAAAGCGGCTCTTAAATGTTGTACTTTCTAAGCAGGGTGCTTATGGTCAGAAGATGCAACGAAGGTTTCAATGTGTACAGAGGCATTCTTTAAAAAAATAAATAAATAAATAAAACACACAGAAATTAAACAGTAAGAAAAGAAACAACGAATTAACCTAAACAACTTCTCAAGCCAAATGTCATCGATTCACGTTGTTTCCACATCCAACAACGACACGTGACTAGCAAAGATGGCAGCCGAACTGCACTTGTAATTTTCAAACAAATAATCTCTTGACAACACGGGCCAAACCCAACATAGGTTTCGTTTTTGTAGGAAATAAAGTGTAGATAGAAATGTTTCTTTCTAAGAATGCTTTGAAGATGTCATCTTACATACGTTATGCACGGCATTGAACTGTTTAAGGCACTTTGCTGCAGTACAGTTGATGTTACGATATTTTCATTGCCTTATAACAGATGATCAATAGCATAACACATCAAGGAATTCAAGTTTTGAATCGATAAAAAGTCTCTAGTATACCTGTAAGTTATTTATTTATTTATATGATATGGTCAAGGAAGATATGTTAGATATATTTCATAATTAGTACATAACATTTAACGTATCTTAAGCTCTCAAATTACTATTTCGAGTTAGTGTTGATTGGCATTGGCAAACTATCAGTACGTTGAGTTCGAGAGTTAATAAGTGTATCTCGACTTAGTTAATCAACAGTTAAAGACTGCACGTCGATCGATGGGCTTAAATTTCATATCTGCAGTGGGTCACTTCTGATGGAATTATTTTTGCACTCTACTTACTGTATGTTTGACCGTCTGACCCGCACACGGGTGTGTAGATGTCCTTACAGCCTATGCCTTCATCACATAAGCTATGACCCATTAGGAATATGGTACCCCTACATGGCACTAAACAAGAAAAAGTGTCGTACGTGTATTTTATTCCAGTGATGCTTAATAAAAAATATATAATTTTTATCAATTATAATGGCTTAACAAAGTGATTTTACAGTATAATCTCGAACTTTATCTGGCTTTACAAAAAGAAACAAACAAAACAACATGCATTATATAATTTCCTAATGATATATGGGACAGTATTTCTGACATTTGGTTAAGAAAAATAAAGATAATTTACTATTAGATAAAGTTGATTTGAATTTCGTGTGGGTGTTGTTTTTTTTTGGGGGGGGTATGTTTTGTTTTGTTTTGTTTTTCCCCCTCAATCATTTCCTAAGCGCTCTAGCATTATCATACACGTGTATTAACAAATAATAGCAAAATGACACATAATATATAGGAAGAAAATAATAAAATATAGTCATTTCAATAGCTGGAGCAAACGAAAAATCATAATAAAACCCGCATATACACAAAACCATCTGGGATCTTTAAAGATTCTTTCTGTGCCTTTAGAAAAATGTTAAATATTAAAACCTACCTGTTGAGATAAATACAACAGCTATTGTTAATATGATCAACATTTCTGTTTCATACGTTTGTGACAAATATACGAAAGTATGTTCACTACCCTATTTCTTGCCCGCATGCCTTATCTATTCAAATTTCAGCTAATCCAGACTTTGGTACGGAGGTGTAAGATTCGTGTAATATTCACAATATTCTATGACAAGTCATATCTCAATATTCTGAGGCAGTTGGATTGACCTAGTTACAGTGGATGGGTTAATGTATTTGTCCATGGGCGCCCGCACAAAGGCACTTACCCATCTTCCTCGATGTCACTTCTAGACATGTTTTGGCCTACATCCGTAAAACTTAATAGCTGACCGCACAATGTTTGCCCTCCACTCCCCCATGAAAATAATTCTGTGGGCGCCTGTATTCGTCACTTGAATGTCACAAAGGTTCTTGTTTGCATATTAGCTTGTCACCTTCACAAAGGTCTATGTATCTGGGAATTTAAAAAAAAAAAAAAAAAAAAATGTGTATTTCAAGTACTGGAAGTTCGATGGATTCTCATTTAGGGGGTTCCAGTTAAACACATTAAGATCAGCACTATTGTGAACAGCCGCTGTTTAGAGGTAATTTAAAAAACAAGGTATCTTTAAAAAGCTGTAAATTTAAATTTCTTTACTGCTATTAAGTTATTTCTGTACCTAGCACGATCATAACGCAATCCCAACAATTATAGGTTACTGCATTTGTATCGGAAAATATGAACTAGTTTTTCTGAAATATACTGCACGACCTTGCAGTATTTTGCAGAAAAACGAGTTCATATTTTCCCATACAAATGCATTAACCTTTGTATTATATGCTCATTTTGTTAAACTACCTAAGGCTTAACAATAACAGACATTACAAGAAACAATGTAACTGAATTTATGCTTTATTCCAAAATAATTTCACAACCGTAGATTCATCAATATACAATAACAGTATTCATGCGCACAGAGCTCCGCCAAGCGACCTTTTAACTTAGTCGCGCGCTCTACATCAGTTTCAAAAAGAATTGTCGTTTTGGGCTACTTAAAATCGAAATTAAGAATCGTGTGGTGAATGGATTTTTTTCTTTTTTGATCCAACTCAATTCTGCTTTTCTTATTATGAGGGGCTGGATTATTCGGTAAAGTCAATTAAGAAAAGGTGAATGGACTGCTTCTGAAAATGTAGGTTTCTCGAAATTCCAGTACGGCTTCTGTTTGTATCAGGTTTTGCAGAACATGTCTGTCGGATTTGAAGAACTAAGAAAGTACAATTTTAGGAAATTCAAGATGTATAAATGAAAGTATATTTATTACCATTCTTATTGCCAGCTGAGAAAACATGCTTATGCCCTGTCACATGCATCTTGCTGTTGGAGGGCCCCCAGCTATGACCTGTATCATACAGTGTGTCATCTATCGCTAGCCCAACATTGTATCAAAATAGTTACACGGGGAAAATTGAAAAGTAGCTGTTGTGAGACACTCCATTTACCCAGCGGAAATAATACTTTTTCGTCGTCTTGGATTAATGGCTCTGAGGCTCCTAGTTTCCTACCAAAACCTTCACTTGCATTTTTTCCCTAGTATTTTTACAGACTTGTAAAATGGTACGTCTCTGACCCTAGACAACACTCGTCATACTCTTAATCATTCTATCTGCGAAAAGATATGAATATTCTCTTAAATAGCTGTTTCAGTGATCAGAACGGTATTTTCAATTACTGCGTCTCTCGTGCTTGTTGTTGACATTGCGAATATCACGTACATTCGTTTGCTTCTTTGAAAGTTTCGTTTCTGACTCAGTGAACTCGTCCACATCGTTAACTTTATCATCTATACTTTCAAACCGACAAAACAGCTGCTTTAGTTCATTCACAAAAAATGTAATCAACCAAAACCTAAAGCGTCTACTATACGTGTGTACATGGTTTGTTTACAAAGTAGTTCCTAATACACTATATTATCTTTAGCCACACGTGTCGTTCACGTGCGTGCAATAAGGTGTTCAACATCGTTGTTGTTGTTGTAGGATTTAACGCCATTTTTCAGCACAAGACAGGTTATACATGGCGGCCAGTATAAATGGTGGAGGAAGAACCCGGGAAAACCCCGGAAAGAACCACCGACCCACGAATTTTATTATTACAAAGTGTACTTATTCGCAAAGTTCATGAAGTCTACACTTTAGCGTCGGTACAAAATAGTCCTAATTATGACGTGGTTAAGGAATGTATCTGTGTGTGAGTGTGATTTGGATTTTTAACGTAGCTTTAACATTTTTTTCAGTCATATCGCTACGATGTCTTCAGTGCGGCAGTTTATTGTGATGTCTAGCACTGGGGCATCATGCTGCAGACATGCAGCATCATGTCCCACCCAGTCACATTATCCTGACACCAGGCCGACCAGTCCTAACACTAACCTCTTAATGCTGAGCGCCAAGCGAGGCAGCTGTTGGTACCATTTTTATAAGTCTTTGGTATGACTCGGCCGGGGATCGAACCCGCTACCTCCCGCATCTGAGGCGGACGCTGTAACCACTAGGCCACCGGAGCGGTCTTGAATGGTAATGAGCTGGTACCTGAGGCATATTAACAAAGGTTTAGGAATTCTAGAAAAGAAACTGGACAAACCCATGTCGAATTTGCAAGGGAAAAATAATTATTTGATTGGTGGTGTTCAACCAAGAAGGTTGATCAAGATTAGGATAACCTCATACAGCTCATATTAGTTTAAGAGTTCAAGAATTGTATCAGAAGTGTGTCAATGTGAATCATGTTGAGCAAAAGGTGGAAACTTTGGAAAATGCCGCTCGCACAGCTGATGATTATTCAATGACTCACAAAGTTTCATTTGTTAATAAGTCTTCCTCTCAGCAGTTGATTTGGTATTTTAAAAAATCACCTCAGACTCATATGAATACTTTCAAATCTCAGTCTGGCACAACTTTCAAAAATCAGACATTTGATAAGAGTGATCAGAATCCTTATCTCTTCCTACGTCCACTTATTATAAGAAGAAATGGCACGTCATCTCTGATAGATAGAGGTTGAAAACAGCGACAAAAAACATATTTCAAATACTCTTATTTCGAAGAGGTCAATTTCACGGCCTTGTATTGAAAGCAATACACGTGTTGCGTCAAGCAAACCCCAGTCTGATTTCATTTTGGAGAATTATGAACGATTCATGTCAAAAGGTTCTATATTACTTATTGGTAATTCTGCCAAGCCTATTAATTTTACGATTTTACGGGACACAAGCTTCTCAGAGTCTTTTGTTAACAGGTACATTGCCTTTGCCTGAGAGGTATTTTTCTAGTGAAAGTATCCTTATTCAGGGAGTTGATTGCAGCTTTGTTAATGTTCCTCTCTATTGTGCAAATCTGGCATCAGACTTAGTTTCAGGACCCGTGACTGTCGGAGCAGAGACTTCTTTACCAGTTGAGAGTGTTCATTTATTATTGGCAATGCTCTTGCGGAGATAAGGTCGTGGTTATTCCACTTGTATATGACAAGCCTTGTTTGGATCAAAGAGTTGATTCAGTTGAGAATGAAATCCCTGATTTATATCCTGCTGGTGTAGTTAATAGAGCAATGGCAAAAAGAGCTCATGAGAATGATGTTCATCATGAAGTTATTCCTCTAGCTAAAACATTTATTGGTCAGTCTTTTGATGGGGTCACTTTTGCTCCTAATATTGATTAATCAAGAGGAATTGATCATAGTGAGCTTTTTTACTACTCGTTCTCTCTATTCTAATCTGAGTAAGAAAAGACAATCACTCCTTGTCGAACAGGAACAAGCTCCTGAAATCTCTTGTTGGGTTCAGAGGGCTATTAGCGAAACCAAAACCACACATGCACCTGTTTGTTATTTTGTGAGAAAAAGGTCTATATGAGAAAATGGAGACAACTTGAGGTACCCGCTGGTGATGAGTGGATAGTGACCTGTGTGTCGCTCTGATGTCATATCGGCGGGAATTTCTTAGCCTAGCCCATGAAACTCCTTTGGCTGGTCATTTAGGAGTCAGTAAGACTTATCACTAGATCTTGAATCACTTTTATTAAAAAATAAAATCGAAGTTTCTAAATACTGTATATCCTGTCACATTTGTCAAAAGATACATAAGGCTCATCTGAAACATTTTTCTGCATTTGACAAATTATTTAATAGAAGAATGGTAGACTGTGTCAGTCCCTTACCTAAGACCAAGTCACGCAACCAATACATATTGACCATAATGTGTGTCCACAGGATTTGCAGATCCAATTCCTTTGAGAAATATTGAAACTAAAATCATATTGAATGCTTTGATAAACTTTTTTTTTTACACATCTTGGCCTTCTTAAGTCTGCCCAATGTAATAAAAAGTCACATTTTATGTCTGGAATTTTCTAACAAGTTATGCATGAGTTAGGCATTGAACAGTTTAAATCGTCTACCTATCACCCTGAAAATCAAGGGGTTTTGGAAAGATTTCATTAAAGTTTGATTTGGTAAATTTGATTTCATACAGGAAAAAAAACTGGGATAAGAGTATTCATTTATTGTTGATTGCTGTCAGGGAATCAGTTCAAAACGCACTGGATATTAGTCCATTTGAACAACTAGTGTGTGGACATACTGTCCGTGGACCATTAAAGTTATCAAAAGAAAAAACTTCTTTCTAATGAAGATTCCAAGATTAATGTTCTAGGTTAAATCTCGATTTTAAATATAAGTTGTCAAAGTGTTGTAAAGTAGCAAAATCTAATCTTCACTCTACTCAAACATGAAAATAAGATATGAAAGAAATATATAATAAAAAAAAAATACTTTTCACTGATAGAGCTTTAGCTCTCCTTTCCATACCTCCAAATCCTCTTCGGCATAAATTTTATGGTCATTATACAATTGAAAAGAAAGTAAATGACTTGAATTATATCATTAACACTCCTGGGAGGCGGAAGCAAAAATAACTTTGTCAGATAAATACGTTAAAGGGGTATTTTTTTATAGAGATAGCCCATTTAATAATTCAATAAATTTGGTAGTATCTTTTCCACATAGTGATTATGCAAACGATGGGATGTAATCTGACCGTAGTGACTTTGGTTTAACCAATCTTCGAAATTCAGAAAAAAATCTTAACAATATGGACGAGAAACTTTTCACATATACAGCCACAGGAAAAGGGTAAATCAAACAGAGCTATTATGTGAATATGAGTACTTGTTTTCGGATGTTCCAACACGAATAAATAAAATCTATCATGACGTTTAAATTGAAGAGTCTACACCTGTGAAACAGCGTAATTTACAGGATGAATTCTCTTATTCAGGAATTATTAAAAAAATTAATTAAATATTTCCAGGAAAATGATTTCATAGAACCAAGTAAAAGTAACTGGAGTTAACTGTGTGTTCTTGTCCCGAATCCAGATAATACATTAAGTATATATACTGACTATAGAAAATTCAACGGTGTCTCCAAAACATTTCCAATGCCAATCAATGACTGCATTGACAAAATTGGAAATGCAAAATATGTCATCAAGTTTTATCTTGTAATAGGATTCTGGCAAATACCACTTACCAAAGGAGAAAATGAAAATTCGGCATTGCAAACTCCAGACGGGCTTTATCAATATAAAGTGATGCCGTTTTGTATGAAAAATCCTCCCTCAACATTCCAGGGTTTAATGAACGTGATAACATGAGGTCTAGATAATTGTGACATATATCGACAACGACATCTGGGAAGGTCACTTGGTTTGGTGATCACTAAAGATATCTCTTTTTCTTTAGCTCCTAAACGTAGTGTCCATTGATGGCAAGACAACACTATCATAGGTCATTGGAAACCAGGTCACATTTACCAACGTTGTCAACCCAATAAACACGTTTACGCATGAATGTTTACATTTGCGTTTGAATTTTAGAATCAAAATAATTTTGTATTTTTATCTGTATTAGAGAAAAAAAATAGTATACATCAACATGAGGATTGCTCTAGCAGCAGGGAGGGTGAACCGACTTTTTGGAGAACGAATACGTTTTTTTGTCTGTATACACATGTTTTTGTCTGAAATACATATATCTTTGCCTGAATACATATGTTTTTTGCCTCTATACATGTAAACGACTACAAACCTACCATATGTATAATACAAAGCAGAGATGGTGAATAAACTTTTTGGAAAACGACTACAACCCTACCATATAATGCAAACAGAAAACCAACCGTCGGTTCACCCTCCCTGCTGCTATGGCATTTATCGTTGACTCTCCGATATACAAGGGGTTTTCAACAATTAAACAATTAAATATATTATAATGAACAAATGTAGATGGTTGTTAAAGACTTCTGCACTCTGTAATAGACGATGTCGCGGAGAATACTGTTCTCAGCATAATCAGCTCGTTAAAAAATCTCCTGGTTTGCAAATCTGTCTCAAGTGCGGATTGGCTTCTCGAGCTATTATATGCACCAAATGTGGCGGTAACAGATATAGCGCATTAATGCATTATTATCAACACAGAAATCTACGGCGAGGTTCTATCAAAGACAATCCTCCAACCGCGCGTGAATACTTACATAATTACTTCAAAGTATTTCCTGCAGTGATCGATCCTGAAGAAGATCAAAAAATAATAAATCAACGAGAGCAGAAAGAAAAGCAGTTATCGGAAGAGTATAAGATAAAAGATGAAGCGAGGCGAATAAGAAATATCTGTAAAATATTAAGATGCACTCCAGAGAATTACATCGCGAGATTGAAAAAAAAAATATACAATAAAGATAACCGTTATGATTCTAGAATCACTGATGACTCCTCAGATAACAAACCATCAGATTAATAAAATCAATATTGTATCGTGAAATTACTAATTCACCACATTCTTCTATAATTATTAATGAAATGTGGTGAATTAGTAAAATGCTAACGAAGCCTCAGATTAATAATATCATGACTGTATTAAGATCGCGTCACATCAACATGTACTTCTTCATGAACATCTTTAAAATCATCGATTTCAAAATCATCGATTCCAGAATCATCGATTCTAGCATCAGAGATGACTGTGACAGAGTTAGAATCATCGTTAGAGACAGCGTCTCTAAAAACTTCATCTTTCAACAAATACTTATTTACATATTCAAGTGCTGTTGGTGGAGCATCTTTATGAGACATATACTTCGGTTTTCTTTTATCATAATAAAGCAACATCACTCTGTATCTATTACCGCCACACGCTGTGCATATTTGAATCGCTCCTCGCACTCCATTACCACATTGCAAACACGGTCTATTTCCCCTTGATCCTGTTCTGATCATATGGTTATGATGAGCGCAGTATTCTTCTCGGCACGACTTTCCGCATATCCGAGTCGATCCTTGAAATATCCAACAACAATTATTGGGTCCTGTCTGAAATGGCATTACTATATAATAATAATATTTTAATTATTTTTTAATTAGAAGTATGTTCTGTATATTATATAATCATAGACATGACAGAACATACCACATTATTATACATTAATGACGAAAATAATTTGTCTCTCGAAAATGTTAGGTTTTATAATACAAAATATGAAGCCATAGAGAGTTTCAACGTGTTTTATGAATCCGATGATTATGATGATATTTACGTGCAGGGAATAATTATTCAACATTTTAATAAATTCTACGACTTCTCAGACGATGATGAATTCGACAGGTTCGCTGGTAACTTTATTAATGAGTCTTCGGTAACTGAAATAATCCCCAAGTTCAGGCTTAGATATCCGATGTTTGATCTCGACACTAAGTATGTACGTAGGACAGTTGAGTATCTACATAGTGATCGCATAGACATCCAACCGACAGATGAACGAATCAACACCGATGACGTTATCGACTACTTCGCTACATTATGTTCTTGCGACCGTGAAAAGGTATTCTTGTCCGAAGCTAACAGCGGCTATCACGTTCTCGTTAAATCAACACCAGTAACATTCGATCAGCAACGGGGATTAACGAATCATGCTGCTAATAAGAAAAACCCAATGTGGAAAGTTGATCGACAAGCTGGTCTTCATAGTATCAAGTTGAATAACACGCGATCACACAAACCAGGTGTGCAGACGCTATGTAAAAAACTAATATCGCATAACGATTACTTATCCGCTGGTGAATTACTCGCCTGCCCGACCTCTATTCAACCTGATCGCGTTGAGATTAAAATCCCCGATCATGAAACAAATAATGATATAAATATCTGTGAGGAAATTCCACCAGCAGATATAGTTAGTATCTCCACGATACTTACTGGCAGACCCGATCAGCTTATCATCGTCGTTAATATTACCGGAAATAGATTTACTATATCTAGAGAGCCAGGACATATGTGTTACATCTGTGAACGCAGGCACGGATATAACGAGGAGCGTGGTTATATCGAAGAGAAATGCGATAACTGTCTCGTGTATATCAACGATAATAATTATTCGATCTGCTGTCCTAGATCAACTGGGAAACAATTACACCTACCAAGAAACACTGGTGTTTCTGGAATCACCGAAAACGATTCTATAGACGCTGAATCAGAAACAACTAAACAAAACAAAAAATATAAACAATATCTCATTAATGCGAGACGTAAATTTCGTTATCCCGGATATTTAATAACCAGAAACGCCGATTACACATACACTGCATTACCGACACACGAATCAGGACCAGGTTGTAAAGTAATACCTGGTGACTACATAGACGGTTCTGCGTGCGGGATGGGAAAATCTGAATCAGCTTGGAAATCATTAAGAAATAATCAGTCTGTGCTCGCATTATCATACAGAAAGACACTTACCGAGAAAATCAAATCCGATTATAATATTGAATCCTACATGGACATTGATGGTTGTATCACATTTAATCCCGGAGTCCCTCGTCGGGTTGTTGTGCAATGGGAATCTTTACATAGAATTCGTGGAGTTCCAGATGTGATTATTGTCGACGAATGGCATGGAATTCGCAGACAGCAATTCCGCTCAGCTAAACACAGCAAAGATCGATGGAATAAATTTTTAGGATTAGTAACGATATCCAAACGATTAATCGTTCTCGACGCAGATGCTAACGATGACGATCTAATATTATTCCGTGATAAGCTAATGCGATCATCTATGAAATTTATCATTAACGATTACAATCGGATTTGATTTTCTCGGTAAGTGTCTTTCTGTATGATAATGCGAGCACAGACTGATTATTTCTTAATGATTTCCAAGCTGATTCAGATTTTCCCATCCCGCACGCAGAACCGTCTATGTAGTCACCAGGTATTACTTTACAACCTGGTCCTGATTCGTGTGTCGGTAATGCAGTGTATGTGTAATCGGCGTTTCTGGTTATTAAATATCCGGGATAACGAAATTTACGTCTCGCATTAATGAGATATTGTTTATATTTTTTGTTTTGTTTAGTTGTTTCTGATTCAGCGTCTATAGAATCGTTTTCGGTGATTCCAGAAACACCAGTGTTTCTTGGTAGGTGTAATTGTTTCCCAGTTGATCTAGGACAGCAGATCGAATAATTATTATCGTTGATATACACGAGACAGTTATCGCATTTCTCTTCGATATAACCACGCTCCTCGTTATATCCGTGCCTGCGTTCACAGATGTAACACATATGTCCTGGCTCTCTAGATATAGTAAATCTATTTCCGGTAATATTAACGACGATGATAAGCTGATCGGGTCTGCCAGTAAGTATCGTGGAGATACTAACTATATCTGCTGGTGGAATTTCCTCACAGATATTTATATCATTATTTGTTTCATGATCGGGGATTTTAATCTCAACGCGATCAGGTTGAATAGAGGTCGGGCAGGCGAGTAATTCACCAGCGGATAAGTAATCGTTATGCGATATTAGTTTTTTACATAGCGTCTGCACACCTGGTTTGTGTGATCGCGTGTTATTCAACTTGATACTATGAAGACCAGCTTGTCGATCAACTTTCCACATTGGGTTTTTCTTATTAGCAGCATGATTCGTTAATCCCCGTTGCTGATCGAATGTTACTGGTGTTGATTTAACGAGAACGTGATAGCCGCTGTTAGCTTCGGACAAGAATACCTTTTCACGGTCGCAAGAACATAATGTAGCGAAGTAGTCGATAACGTCATCGGTGTTGATTCGTTCATCTGTCGGTTGGATGTCTATGCGATCACTATGTAGATACTCAACTGTCCTACGTACATACTTAGTGTCGAGATCAAACATCGGATATCTAAGCCTGAACTTGGGGATTATTTCAGTTACCGAAGACTCATTAATAAAGTTACCAGCGAACCTGTCGAATTCATCATCGTCTGAGAAGTCGTAGAATTTATTAAAATGTTGAATAATTATTCCCTGCACGTAAATATCATCATAATCATCGGATTCATAAAACACGTTGAAACTCTCTATGGCTTCATATTTTGTATTATAAAACCTAACATTTTCGAGAGACAAATTATTTTCGTCATTAATGTATAATAATGTGGTATGTTCTGTCATGTCTATGATTATATAATATACAGAACATACTTCTAATTAAAAAATAATTAAAATATTATTATTATATAGTAATGCCATTTCAGACAGGACCCAATAATTGTTGTTGGATATTTCAAGGATCGACTCGGATATGCGGAAAGTCGTGCCGAGAAGAATACTGCGCTCATCATAACCATATGATCAGAACAGGATCAAGGGGAAATAGACCGTGTTTGCAATGTGGTAATGGAGTGCGAGGAGCGATTCAAATATGCACAGCGTGTGGCGGTAATAGATACAGAGTGATGTTGCTTTATTATGATAAAAGAAAACCGAAGTATATGTCTCATAAAGATGCTCCACCAACAGCACTTGAATATGTAAATAAGTATTTGTTGAAAGATGAAGTTTTTAGAGACGCTGTCTCTAACGATGATTCTAACTCTGTCACAGTCATCTCTGATGCTAGAATCGATGATTCTGGAATCGATGATTTTGAAATCGATGATTTTAAAGATGTTCATGAAGAAGTACATGTTGATGTGACGCGATCTTAATACAGTCATGATATTATTAATCTGAGGCTTCGTTAGCATTTTACTAATTCACCACATTTCATTAATAATTATAGAAGAATGTGGTGAATTAGTAATTTCACGATACAATATTGATTTTATTAATCTGATGGTTTGTTATCTGAGGAGTCATCAGTGATTCTAGAATCATAACGGTTATCTTTATTGTATATTTTTTTTTTCAATCTCGCGATGTAATTCTCTGGAGTGCATCTTAATATTTTACAGATATTTCTTATTCGCCTCGCTTCATCTTTTATCTTATACTCTTTCGATAACTGCTTTTCTTTCTGCTCTCGTTGATTTATTATTTTTTGATCTTCTTCAGGATCGATCACTGCAGGAAATACTTTGAAGTAATTATGTAAGTATTCACGCGCGGTTGGAGGATTGTCTTTGATAGAACCTCGCCGTAGATTTCTGTGTTGATAATAATGCATTAATGCGCTATATCTGTTACCGCCACATTTGGTGCATATAATAGCTCGAGAAGCCAATCCGCACTTGAGACAGATTTGCAAACCAGGAGATTTTTTAACGAGCTGATTATGCTGAGAACAGTATTCTCCGCGACATCGTCTATTACAGAGTGCAGAAGTCTTTAACAACCATCTACATTTGTTCATTATAATATATTTAATTGTTTAATTGTTGAAAACCCCTTGTATATCGGAGAGTCAACGATAAATGCCATAGCAGCAGGGAGGGTGAACCGACGGTTGGTTTTCTGTTTGCATTATATGGTAGGGTTGTAGTCGTTTTCCAAAAAGTTTATTCACCATCTCTGCTTTGTATTATACATATGGTAGGTTTGTAGTCGTTTACATGTATAGAGGCAAAAAACATATGTATTCAGGCAAAGATATATGTATTTCAGACAAAAACATGTGTATACAGACAAAAAAACGTATTCGTTCTCCAAAAAGTCGGTTCACCCTCCCTGCTGCTGCTCTAATTCTCAATCTTCAGTCATTGTTCATTAGTGATTCAGCAGGATTTCTTTAAAAAATTCTAAGTAGAAAAAAAGGTTTTTTTTAGTGTGATTACTTAACGTTCTTGTTTTGGACCTTTCTCTACCTTGTAAGGGCATGTTTTTCCTGACGTCCGCGTGTTTCGCCAAAAGATTATTTCTTTCACCACCGCGTACCGAATCTTATGGATGGTTTCATTTACGTCCGAACTTATAACAAATATTACCATTCACAAATATGAGCCATAAATTTCTCACCCCAATTCAGTCAATGGATACTGGCCGACCTGGTCGAATCCGGCCCATTAAAATATCGACCAAGAAAAATTTACGAGCCGCCGATAGATTTCACCCAGATGTCGAACATTCCTGAGAAGAAATAAAAGCCCTTGTCAGGGCTACCAAATAGTTGCCATTTTACTAGGGGTTCTAATTTGGCTTGGAACCCCGTTTCGATTAGCCCACCAACCAACCATGATCCTATTTAACACCGTTCAAAATTTGATGCAATAAAACCTACCACGACGCAAAATATTTGCATGGGTCACTTGACCCCATTTTTTTTAACCGTTTACTAGACTATGTCACAAACACTTATACTTGAAATTCTAAATTACGGGTTAGGAAAATTTCATGACTCGAATCAAGCGTGACTCTAGTTAAACTTGTAGTTCATACAGGATTGGTAATATGAATCGCCCATTTGGACAACTGGGCTAGATTTGACAATATGGTACGACTTTGGAGTCTCGTACACGTTTTGGCTGACGTTTTGGGCCCCATCCGAGTACTTTTCTTACCTTTCCACCCTCGGACAAGCCAAGGCGAGTGTGTGGGCCGATTCCCACTCGTCTAATTAACAGGTGCCCCGATGAGTGTATATTCACGGAACCGGGGTGGCGTCTTGAGTAGGTATCAGTCCCCACCGAGCGTCTTAAAAAACAAACTGGATCAAGATGAGTGTGTGTATGCATTATTCCCACAAATCTTATGTCCAGTGGGGCTTAATTGCCTCGGAGTCGGACACAGCTGCGTAACGTTTTTATTAACAAAAAAATTGGAGAAATGTTTTGATTGAAAATTTGCAAGTTATTTTTTAGGATAAAACTTACTGTATTTTCAAAAGTTTGTTTGAACTACGCATGCGCGCATTTTTCAGTGCGTGCGCTCACTTTCACAGAATTATGTGCATGAATATACCTTTGTATTATATAAGAACATAACTGAAGATGCGTTTCGTTGCCGCGTACAGCGTTATCTACGGCATATAGTATTAGCATTGCTAAGCGATTTCAAAATGCAGCTGTCTGTTCACACATTGTAGCATTTTGTTCTCTGGCTGAGGATTTGATCATGGTTATACGTTTATTTTTCTCTAAATCATCAGAATGAAGTCTTGTCAGGAATCTGTCCACTTTACGGAAGGAATCTTGAACTGTAGATGTATGTGAAAATGTAAAACTTGATTCTTCGTTGCTATCCGTTCTGTATGATGAAACTGTTTTGTTCTGTATATAAAAAGATGAAGATCGAATAAAGCGTACAAATTTTTTGAGCCGATATATATATATATATATATATATATATATATATATATATATATATATATATATATATATATATACGAGAGAGATATGCGAGAGAGAGATGGCCAGGGAGAGTGAGAAGCACACAGAAGAGACTATATCTAGCAGAAATGTGTCTTCATTGTTTTTAACACGAGAGAGAGAGAGAGAGAGAGAGAGAGAGAGAATATTGCTAACAAAATATGTATATCGCACAAAAATACTTTATTTCAATACATCGAAATTATAAATGTTCTAAAATGAGTTTCGACATAACTATCCTATCGGTCATACTCGATTAGCCTATGATGGAGAAGTGACTGCAGAATCCATCATGAGCAACAATAGCTGTCATGGAATCGGGACCTGGAAAGCCATCAAATACAAACCATTATAAATATGCCAGTGCAAACAAGCACGATAATAAATAAATAAATAAATAAATAAATAAATAAATAAATAAATAAATATTTTGTCTCTAAAGGCATACAAATGAACATATTTTCAAGTCTATCCACAAGATCCCATTAGGCCACAAATTTCTCTCGGGCGTTGCATAATGTTACTTTGATAAAACCTTCAAAAGGCCCTTTCATGGTATGCATAAGAGGGAAAAATAATGCAGATGACATAGCGGATTGTCAAATGAAAAAAAAAGTCCTCCTGTGTATCAAGTTTAAAATTATAAGAATGTAATGTAATTGGATCCTCTGTTAACATGTTTGCGATCTCTGGAAAATGTGTGTGTGTGTGTGTGTGTGTGTGTGTGTGTGTGTGTGTGTGACTTGGATTTTGAACGTAGCTTTAACAATTGCAGTGCGGCAGTTTATAGTGATGTCTAGCACTGGGGCATCAGCTGCATACATGTAGCATCATGTCCCACCCAGTCACATTATCTTGACACCAGGCCGACCAGTCCCAACACTAACCTCCTAATGCTGAGCAAGGCAGCTGCGAGTACCATTTTTTATAAGTCTCTGGTATGACTTGGCTAGGGTTCGAACCCGCGACCTCCCGTATCCGAGGCGGACGCTCTAACTAGTCAGGCCACCGGAGCAGTCCCATTACTTGAAAAGATTGTCTAAATGTGAAGATTTGTAGCCGTTATTTGTCGTAAAGCTGAAAGAATCTGCATGAAAGTTCAGATATTATATGTGTAGCTCTGTTACATCCCAGGCACATTTTATCGGATATGATTTCACTTTACAACAAATAGCAACAACAAATCTTCACAGTTCATGTTTTTCCACTGATAACAAAATAAAATTATGTGTAATTAACATGTCGAAATATATTCTTAGAGTTTTGGAACTCGATGCGTCAAAAGAGAAATTTTCTACTTTATTGGACAACCCGTTGGGTTGTCTGCATCCGGGAACCCTCGCATTTATAATATGAAAGGTTCCTCTCAGGGTGTTCACGACATAGCATCATGCTATATACGAGACTGATGGTCGTGTTTGAAGTTCGTGCAGGACACTCGCTGACGGTATCGTCATGCGGATACATTATTACGGTGTATGCGTATTATTTCACTAATGACCTATGATATGTACATGACGGATACACAATGCCATTAAAAGACGCAGGAAACTCAACCAACGCAATATTGTGACAATTTAAAGGCATCTTTATCACTTAATGTTTCTTTTCATAAATTAAGTAATTGGTAGCTACAAAATGTATAATACCCGGCAAAAGCCGCAATATATTACGCGAAATAGCTTCAGTACGTTACATGACGCAACGACAACAAAATAAGTTAAGAGCTTAATTTGGATAACTTGTAAAAATATCTTATTTTTAAAACTTTGACCGGTTTTCACAGACAGTACTTTGAAAGCTATCTGTCATACTGGAATACTTGAGAGGTTTATTATGAATTAAAATTTACGAATCATCTGAAGCCTTGGATAATTTGACTGTTATTTTTATTCAGAAAGACCTGCTAAAATATCTCAACTCCTCCAAAACCCTCTTTGAAAAACAAAATAATATAACACACACACACACACACACACACTTTAAAAATTTTCTTTTCCACAGTTGCCAAATGTTGAAAGCTTCAACTGCATTTTGAAGACGATACATTGTTTTCGTGTAACGTTTGTATTTGTGTATAGCGCCCACCAAACACTGAATAAATAGTTCCAGATCTACCGTCGTATACAAGTCGAAAGAACCACCCTGAGCTTGGTGCGCGTTATGAACGGCACATCCGGGTCTATGCTGTTTGCAGTTCGGCACGCGTTATACCCAAGCTTATATTGTTGGTGTTAATAAAGCTAACAATTAAACAGTATGTACTTAATCTGTTTTGTCTTTGCAGTTGTTGGCAGTAAACGCATTCGTTACGGTACGTGACTCCGTCAGTTCCACACAACAGACCACTCTCTTGGTGAGTAAGACACTGAATCTGCAAATTAGTCAGTCCCGCTTCAACAGCAATGGCTCCGGACACCTGGTATTTTTTGCAATCAATCTGAAGCAATAACAATGTGAGGGAAAAATGAAGATAGTGAGTCAAAGCCAGTTTTGATTGACATTTCAGAAGCTACGTGAAATTCAAGAAAATTTGTATATAAAAATGAGGGAATAAATGACTAAAATTTCGACAGTATGTGGGGCTATTTTCAGGTCAATAAACGGTGCTAGAGCGAAAATAAAGTGTCGAGGAAAGAACATTCGAGTAATAATCTTTATTGGCCAGATGTCACAGTCCACGAAATGAAGTTTTAGGGCATTTCTTGGGCAGTTAATGTTGCCCGTTCCTGGAAGATCAATTGCTGTTGCAATTCAATGCAGCCGCTTTACATCCGCCATTTTCAGGCTAAGGTAGGTCCATCACAAAATGGTTTCGAATTCATAGTCTGACTCTTATAATTACACAATTCACGTTTAAAAAGAGGAGACGAAAGGTCGATGCTCACACAGAAAATGAAAGGATCTTACCATTAAAATTGCAGATAATTCCTATCTGACTATATAGGAAGGAGCCATAAATCTGCAAAATTCAGCCTAAAACGTACTTTACTAAGGAAATAAGTAAAATATTTGTGAACCGAATGTGATCTCGTTACACTTTCTTTTGACAGGAGGTAAAAACACTTACGTTCCTGGATTCAGCCGTCGAATTGTCCTGACACGAACCATGATGTTGTAAATTAACCTGGTGGGTTGTGGACAGTGACATGTACCGACACGTGGACTGGCGAAGTAGCACTCATTCACTGCAAAGTATCAAATGGTGTACAGAAAGAGGGAAATCAGAGTGGCTCGTATCGTTGCTTAAACTTCACCTATATATCACCTAGCGGTAATAAACTTTGCACCCATGTTTAGCTCATAGATTCGACTTTTTAGGTCTATGTCAAATTTGACTTACAACTCTGCACATAAGGAATACCAGCCCATTTTCCAAACGTTACCGCTGGCCTTGATCGTGGGCGCTTAATATTTAAGAGCAATGCGCAGAATGGAATACTATACTCTCATTGGTCGACCAAAATTGAGATTAATTATCAGCTGGTGCACTATGCACCAAATCCTAATCCTGACACCTGATTGCATGGAAGGCCAAATGAAATGGCAGACACGTATAGAATTGTTTCATCTATTTTCAGAAAGTCTTTGATTCCATCAAACACAATCTCGTATGGGCAATATTTAAGACATGCTGTGTTGGTAAACAGATGTTGCAGAATACAAGTGAACGCTCTAAGTCGGCTATAAGAATAGGAAAAGAACCGGAGAGTGGATAGCAAAGACAATAGGCGGCATGTCTACATTCATCCTATCTACACCTTGGTGGATCGAGTGCTTTGTCTTTAGCAACAGCTATTGGATTTCACGAGTTGCCTCCCTTAGTATGTAATGCCAACTAACTAATAGCGTGTAACGGCGGTGCATTGTACATCGGCCGAAAATGGTGGAGGCAATTGACTTCAAAAGGATACTTTGTGAGTTAAACATCGAAAGTATGACTATGTACCAGGAAAAAGCCATTACAGTTTATTTGAGTAAAAGGTATATGTACAAACACTGACAGTCTAAAACTGCTTATTTATAAGTTCATTCAAGTTGTGTGCTCCCCTTGTCTCGATCATGTAGGAACAGTCTTCAGATCTGAACAACTTAATTTTGATTAGATTCGGTGGCTTGCTGCCGCATCCAATGAAATTCAAAAACCCGAAGCACTGAAATATCTGCTCGATCCGCCAAAATGTAGATATGGTTAACATATCGGAACCTTGACTAGCGAAGATAACCGGAGAGTGGATAACAAAGACAATAGGTGGCATGTGTGGATTTAACAATATCTGGCTTGCAGATAAGTGTTGTTCTGTATGCCTGTGAAACATTGACAATTAGGAAGAGAGAAACGTTATTGGCTTTTGAAATGAGGTGCTACAGACGAATTCTTCACATCAACTGGCAACAAAAGATAATAAATAAACCGTATGAGAAACTAAAAGGACATTGTACAAAATGAGTATGGAACGAAAACTTAATTTGTTCCGACATATTTGCAGAACTGAGAACAAAAGGATGGTTAAAAGTGTAGCAATTGGAATTGTGGGTGTAACTGCGTAACGTCTGAATAGAAGAGAGAGGAGAATAAAAAGCATAATTAAACGCACTGAATTCAATTTCACTTCATGATTCATTACGGAACTCCCTAATTAACTCTTTTTTTGCTGTCTAAATTCAACATTTGTCCCATGGATAAAATTAGTTCAACGAAATACTAACTCAGCATCAGAACAAACGGAATGGACGTACACAGTAATATAGCCCTTACGTATTTTTGCAATGAATAAGAAGACCCAGTGATATATTTTACTCGTAACAGTACATACGTTGTTAGAGAAACATACGAAGAGAAGTGTAATAGACTAGTTACTGTAAGTCAGCCCGTCTGTCCCACAGACTAAATCGTTCTCAGTCGGACATCTTAAATGCACGACGTCATCACAGCTGGTATGAATGTCTGGGCAAGCTCCTTGAAAGATGAGAGTCAGAGAGTGATGATGTTTGGTTGCGTTGCACTGGGCGTTCATGAAGGCGCACAAGTTATCTGCAAAACATACGGTAAAGTAACAATGGGCTAAAGCTAGCTTTTAGTCAGTTTGTAATTAACATGGCTTGTTTAGGAAATTGTCATTTCACCAGTAAATTTTGATAAAATGGTTGATGCCTTAACTGGAACCAAATCTGGCAGAAAACTACATTTGAATGGCATCGTTATGGAGATGTACTTGTTATAGTCTTTTTTTTAATAAAGTGTTAGTAACTGAGGCCGCTTGATCATGGCACATAGCGATGGAATACGGAACGAAAGATTTGGTTCAGTGATTGTAATGGGGAGTATTACATCAAACTGGTGCCAAATGATTCCTTTTGACGTAGCTTCAATTAGATGGCATGTGAAACCTCGGTGCACCTTGAAATCTCTAGAGAGCAGTTTCACATGTCGTGTAACTGAACTGACTTAGTAGAATATTGGTTCATTTGTCGTAAAACACATGCGGCGACAACCTTACCAAGTCACCGTAAGAAAAGCAACAATCACTGACCCTAGGGGCGGTCAGGTGCAACCAAACGTCCACAGATGGCTGCATTCAGGTCACACTCTGTCACCCCACTTAAAAGAGACGCAGAGAAAGCAGAAATTCATCACAAGGTTAAATATATTCATCTGTTACATGTATGGTATATTTAAAACTTGGTACTAATGATAACTAATGTTACCAAGTTAGGGTGTATTGAACTGCACAGTGTTCAGAGTAGTGAGATAATTAGTACATGTATTAACTTCAAAGTAACAATGTCGGTATCTTTAGAAATTGCTTATCTGTTTATAGGTTTGCATGGGATAAAAGAGTCGTCAGATCTAGGAGAATTTTTAAAACAACACGAAAGAGAACAAAGGTGTTAAATTCTTTATTAAAACATAAATTAGATACCCTGTATTGATGTAGAAAAGATGCTGATTTTCAAATTACATTTAGTGATCATGAAATTATGATAAGCAGCATCCACTCTGACAACAAGTTGGTTGAAACAGTGAAATTTGAGGTCGGAAGAAATTACGTATTTGATATTAAAAAAAGTTCGATTCAAAACGGCATTTATTGACTCAGCATGTGAAGCAATTGTTTAGATTCAACTAAGGAAATGGTCAGATTTGATATTAATCTGAAATCATGTATGTTTTAAAGGACTAAAGTAACGTTGCAAATTGCTGAACATGACTTAAGACATCTTTACTATGATCTAAACAGTCCAGTCGGTTATATAGACATACATAGCAAAAATTAAACGGGACAAAAGGAAAATAACAATTCCTTGCATTTAAATTGCCGAAACAGTCAGAATTTCGAAGTGCGAAACAAATCTTTGCAAAATTACCATACTAAATGTACTTAAGAATATTTAATGTCAGGTAAATGATTTTAAGTGATCCTGTCGTTTACAAACTGGAGGACTTGAAGGTACATGGTACTGGAGGCATGTAATAACACACTGAAAATACATTAAATTGTTTTGCCTAGTAAACAGCATTTGTCTACCGAAAAAAGTCCATTGAACCAAAGAAAACCGCTATCATTACAATTTACCATTAAAGGACTAAGTAATGTTGTAAATTGCTGAACTATAATTTTACAATTGTCAACATCATGCTTTTAAAACAGACCTTGAGGTTTACAAGTGGTCCGCCTTCAGCTATGGCTATTAAAGAAATTGTTATTCTAATCATTCCCGCGGTCAGTTCACAGTTCATTACTTAATCCATTACTACCAGACAAACTGTACCCAGTAAATAGTCCCTTTATTGTCTACGGATAGATGATTACCTCTGGGCCAAACGATAGTTATAATTCTGTTTGAAAAGAAAATGTTAAAGTCATAAATAATGCCGAAGACAGTGTGTGCCATAGGTACGATACGAAAAGTAAATCCAACTTGGTCTATACGGTCAGGACATTTTGTGTCACTAAGGTCCAAGTTGTGCATATGTATGCTTCCGGCACAATCTAAGCTATTTCCTATATATAAATGAGTAAAAACATATCATGTGCTTCTTCGTTATATCCTCGCATGCTTGTCCCAAAGTGACAACATTGAAATACGATAATGATCCTAATTTCAGACGGCAAGAAAACAACTAGAATAAACATGCTTTGGTAAGAGAAATCGAGAACCATGGAGATGCTGAGAGAATTCAAAGTAGCATACAAAGCTTTGAATTTGGGCGTAGGCGAGCACTGCAACAGTTTCAGGTGGTATGGAAATTTTTTAAAAAATATCACGTCATCAATGTGTCTATCTTATTTTCACATGATAGTCTTACGTATCTTTTTGTAATTTTTGTTCATGTCTGTAAATTGTAGAGATTATCTATAAAGAAGATATTACATAGCTAATTTTGTACATGGGTATAGGTTCTATTTTACGATATTAAGTGTGCATGTAGATTGCATATGATTTATAAATAGATGTTGTTAAGTTTCTCATAATACACATATTCTCGACTTTGGAGTTATGTATGGTTGGCTAAAGAAAATCAGGTGGTTGAGTACTGCTACGTAGATCACGTAAATTTGTGAAATATTGACTGAGTAGTAAGGTCTGACGTGTGGGGTACATTGCGACATATACTAATAGTCTCTTTGAGGGGCATATAAGAAAAGAATTGAATAATCAGTTCATTCCTAAATCGGATTAATTTATATTTCGGATTCTTATTTCAGATTTTCTTGTGTTAAAATCAGTTTGCAGATGTGTTTAATGCTGGGTTTAGAGAAAATTTGAGGGGAGACATTTGTGTGGATTATTAATTGGAATTGCACAGTGCTCCTTGGACTAAAATATTATTCTTGGACTATTGCGAATTTATTCAAAGGAGTTCTGCATCATGCCATTTTGATACATCAAAACTGATGGGAGACCAGTACATTCAAGGATTTGAAATTCATTCGGAACATTCGATTCTTTTGGACTTGAATAAAACTTGTTCTGATTATTTTGGATTCAATTCAAATACTGTAAGTTCTTCTTATACTTTCGTTTGATAACTTTGATGATTAAATTATTTGTTAGGTTTTACAAAACTTTTGGTTTTGCTTCTTTCTATTAGTTAGTTTATGAATCATAGAGTCGTAACAAAAGCCATGACATCTTCAAATGTATAAAGGTTAAAATGTTCCTTGACATACTAAACATACTGATAATTTTCAACTGATAAGCATGAGTTATTGAGTAAAACGTTTTGGGTCCAATTCCTGATACACTGTTTGGGCTAATTTACTTAATGCCTAATCAAATATTTTATTTAAATCTGTTCCTCAGTGTAATGTGTCCAATTTTGAATGAGTAGTGAACCTTAAAGTTGCATTCATTGTGCATTAAAATTCCATTACAGTCAAGCCAGAAAAGTCTTTGTGAACGGTTACTTCGACTTTTCCCTTCATGTCGGTGTTAAAATTGAAAGTCCAACATCTACGACCCATTAGAATTGACCCGGGCATCGCCACGCTGTCCTGAGAAAATACACATTAGAGCTACCAACCATAACCGTTTGAGATGAATCCCATGTCAAATAGTCATTTTCAAAGGGATGTGGACATGCATCGTATTTCTCAGATTTTAGGCTGACAAAATCTGACGAAAGGAATAATTATCTTGGGGAAAAATTAGGAATCGCTGATTTCGATTGGTCAGTTAAATTAAGGCGTACACCTTGGAAGTTATGTGAATTTAAAAGTAATGACCTTGGTCGAATTTCTTGAGTCCAAAATTTCCTAAGAGAGGATGAGGTTTGGCTCCGGGAAACCTAAAGAATAGGCTTTCCTCGTTAAGACAAGTAAAAGGGACCAGGTGGCTGTTTTTGAAAGGAAAGACAGGCTATAATGCTTGGACGCACGATTTGTGAGAAAAGAAAACAGTATTAAGGTACGCAATTTTAATTTCATGTAATTTTCTATTTTGTTTGGTTTGTTTTATGAAAATGTGTTTGATATGACTGTGATCCATACTATGTATCGTTTATTCAGTTTCATGGAAATCTGTTGATATGCTAGAGTTGTTATGCAATTTATTTCTTTAATTTTACAGTTACTAGTTCATTGATAGAACTGACGGATTGCATGCGATCCAAATTTTCAGATGTGTAGGATTTCATAGGGTTATATGAATTAATTTTCTTTGTCTGTTAGGACGACACTGATTATCGTGAGTTAACGGTAATTGCATATTTATATATGATTTTGTAATGCTTAAAGAATCTTCTAGGTTAGGTATTGCTATGAGCTAGAAGTTAGTGAATCTTATGCAATAGTAATCGAGCATGTAACTTATTGAGTGGAACTGACTGGTTAGATATAAGGAGTCATATAGTATCGTATGCAGAGATATACGGTAATGTTTAGATACACCGCTCACATGTTAATTTGTTGTCCGCTGCTGGAAGCGAGAGCGAGGATCTATCGAATTAGGTCAGTCTTGGATGTATATTACATGGCTCATTGTAAGGACCGTCAACCGTAAGGTCACTTTATGTCAGAATTTATGCAGTGTGAATAGCTAGTTATGCTTCTGAGTAAAGAAAGTGAGAGAATTTTATATACGGATAGGTGGTGATACATATAGAGATTTAGTGGTAATCTTGTCATTTAAGGAAACAGCTCTCCCAGGAACAGACGGGATAGTCCGAAAGATGAAAGTCCGGAAAGAAAAGAAGTGTTCGGAATAGAAAGATCAGAGGAAGAACAAGTATACACGTGGAGGTGGGGAGACGTGGGATACACGGCGTCAAGAGAGGAAGCGACGCTAGGTGATGCAAATCAGGTGTGGACATTGCGCTCTTTTCACCACTCGTTACCATTATGAACGAATCCGTAATTGAACACTGCTATTAAATTCCATTAATGTAAATCTGTTGAATTGAAGTTGCCAATTTTAGTTTATGTAATAATGAATTAAAATTTATCTTATTTTTCTTGTTTAAGGGTGCTCGTATTGTATTATTTCTTCTCAATAGTCTTGCTCAGTTCTCTGTTGACGTTCGATCTATCCACTCACACCGGGCAATAACATTGAGGGAGGTCATCCTCTAGACAACGATCGCCAAATCTAATTAACCACCCCTCTTTCTAAGAGGGGTAAGTTACGCTCAGTAATTTTTTGTCTTTATATCTCTTAAGGATCGATCATACAAGCAAAACTTGTTGGAATGTATTTGGTCTTTTTAATTACTACATTTCATTTTTTGCATAGCACTGTTACAATTTGTTCCTGTAGTAAAAAATACTTTTAAAATCATAAAAATAATATGTGGAATGTTTTAATTGGTGTTGAGAGATTTTTAAATATTTCATAAGTTTTCCGTCTTCAGGCATTACATCTATCGAGTTTGCCCACAATGTAAGATGATTTTTCGTCTTCTGATAATGTTTCTGGTGCATACAATATCATGTATGTATGTATGTATGTATGTATGTATGTATGTATGTATGTATGTATGTATTTGCTGTCACTTTATTTATTTTATTTGTGATACCAATCGTTAAGTTGTTTTGTAAAGTTCCAGAGTAATGGTGCTTTCCATTTCTGTAGTCATTTGAACCACCACACCGAAATATGAACAGCAAGCCCATATTATATCTTCTTCTTTCAAAGGTAAGTGTGGTTTCTCTCCACTCGTCTGCTGTCTCCCTGTTTATGTATTTCATAAAATTTATGGACGTATCAAATTCATTTGCAGATTTTGAAATGTTCTCTTTTTTTTAGAGGACCTCCATCAAGACAATGACTTTGGTCTGTCAACATGCTCGCTTGGTGTGTTTATCACAGTTCCTACAGCATTTTAGGAATATCAACCGTCTGTTCATTTTTCACATTGATTCTAGCTGCTTTATATGTGGGCCCCTCTTCAGGCTTCTAGATATGTTAGGTAGTAACCTTCGAGGAGCCCCCCCCCCCTTTGATACAAGCTGCTTGTTCTTAATCCATTAAAGAAATCTATGTACATGTATGAGTGTCCTCTAGGTGGTTGATACCTATCAAATTGTCATATTAATTATTCCTTTTTTTTTCCCTGTCCAACTTTGGTGTGCACAATGTTGTACAAATGTTTAATGACATTATTAATTTCAACTCTGTTCATTGTGTTAACAGGCCTTGATCTGTGGTGAAACCTTCTTTACTCCGCATTTTCCCTTCTTGAGTAGTTTGTTTTATAAGTAATTGAGCTTTAACTGAACCAAAGTGTCGAAATTTTCTATTGATGATGTTCTTCAAAATATGGTTCAATTCCACTGAAACACTCGTACAAATCTTGACTGATCCTGACGTAAAATCTCTACTCATTTAAAATTGTGCGAAATAACTTTCTAAGTAGTGTAACAATAATTATATTTCATTGTTCTGTCTGTTCATACGTCTTAATTCTTTCTAGTTAGAAACGTCGTTGTAATTATACTTCTTAGTCGTGCTTTGATATTGTTGTATCATTTATCAAAGTCTTCAGAGGCCTATCTTACTAACTCTGTATGCTATGCACATAGACCAAGAGGCTTCTGATACTAATTCGGTATGCCACACACACAGACCAAGTGGCTTCTGTTACTAATTCTGTATGCTATTCACATAGACCAAGAGGCCTCTGATACTAATTCGGTACGTCACACACACAGACCAAGAGGCCTCTGTTACTAACTCTGTATGCTATACACATAGACCAAAAAGCCTCTGATACTAATTCGGTATGTCACGCACGCAGACTAAGAGGCCTCTGATACTAATTGTATGTCACACACGCAGGTCAAGAGGCCATTGATACAAATTCTTTTACAGCATCTGTATACTAGCATGCTAGAAGACGATATGTAGTGTTTACTGCGCTCCGATCATTGTTCCGGTCATTGGTCTGACACATCTAGAATAGTATATATATATATATATATATATATATATATATATATATATATATATATATATATATATATATATATAGCCATTTAGGCATTGGCAGGGCCGTAGAGACCGATCACGGGCCCTGGGGTAAGAAACATCCGGGACCTCTCCTAGTTCTTGTCCACGGTTCCCCCCCCCCCTTTGTTAGCCCTGGGCATTGGTCCAGAATGTTCTGTTTATACACTAATCTAAATCCTAATACAAATATAACATCGCTAAGCAAACGTTATCTGAAATTCGAGAATAAAATGACAGCTCGAAGGAGTTTGAGCCTAACGGGTCAAAACTTTCCTGAGAGCTTTAACTTAGCAAACTATGTATCAACGTTATTCTTACATGAAAAAATACAAAGTAAATTGTTTGCAAATTAACTACACACATGTTTTATAACAGCAAATATAAATGCACGCAATCGGCACATTCAGTTCCACTATTGGAGAACAGCTGGCACACTTCAAATCAGCTGAAACTCTGATAAAACTATGGTCGAAATGGTGCAGAGAACGAGTGTATACTGCAAAGTACTTGGATCAGGTCAGTGACAGAGATTCGCTCGGACAATATTGTGTCACTAACCATATTTTGTTACCATTGTTTAATAAGAAACAATCCAATTTATGTTAATATTGTCGACTGATCAAGTTGAGGGGGGGGGGAAAAGGATTTCCTTTTATTATGATTACTATTTCTATTCCCTTTAATCCTTGCAGAGGAATCTGATACGAGTCATGGAAACAATTAGATAAAGACTATAGCGTGTGGACTAGTTTGGATTTTGGTTGCGTTTTACGGCACAACGGTACTTTGTAGGTTAGATCGTGCCAAGAAAAGTAGTAGAAAATGTCTTTCCCAAGGACATCACAGTGGACGATTCGAGATGATCTAATAATAGGAATCCAACGGGATTTCTTATCATCACGAGTCTAAAGGCCTAACCACTAAGCTACTGATGTTAGAATATGTGCCTTTTGAATGGATGTTTTACTTAAAGAACAGATAATCCATATTGTTATTGTACATACCGTAGGTCTTTCCGTCGCTTCCACAAATTTGAGTCCTATCTCCTTCTTCATCGCATATTTCATCACATTGTCTTGAACTGGTCACGTAGTATGGGTTTGCGTTGACAGAACCACTGCTCGTGAGGAGATTACAAGATCCTGCGTGGCTTAAGCTCAACCTTTGACCCTGTAATCTGGCATAGCAGGCAGCAATTTCAAAACTACAACTGTTAACTGGAACAAGAATTGGTTAAAATTATACTTGTTTACCCAACAATTTAGATACATGTCATCTCTCATTAGATAAATCCCAGTAAACCAGTATTTACCAATAAAATTGTCGCAGTCTCAACTTGAAGTTCCATAAGAAAGAAAGCAGAAGTTGGATTGATTAATTAACAGATTGTTAACTGTTAGTTAGGTAATAGGTAGTTTGACGGTTAATTTAGTATATAGGGAATTATATATACTTTATAAGTATTGGTATTATAAACTCCAAAAATTATTGTTTTATAAGAAACAGACTTTTATTCTACGTCGATGTGTACTTTTAATTCACATCAATATTTTATAATTTTAATACACGTCATGTATATCTTGTACTCCACGTCACGAGCGAAGGTAGTTCAGAATGTATTCCGTCTTTGTATTTATATGAGTTTCACTTCTGTGTGTTTGTTGTGTAATTATTTTCCATGGGATACGTGTGAGTAAATGACTGTAACACAATTTAGATGGCAGGTGCTACCCGTGCATCTTGAAGGCATTTTGAATCTTCGTTGCTGTAACATCTTTTTATTTAGTTATCTATATATATATATATATATATATGGATATATATATATATATATATAGATATATATATATATATATATATATATATATATATATATATATATATATATATAGATATACATATATATATGCGATCCAGCAAGAACAAACAAAACTACATATATGTTTTGTTCCCAGTGGGCGGAAAGAACGAATTTTATACAGCGTAGGAATCTGTCGAGGCCGATATTAAAAGTATCCAAATGAATATTACAAATCTAGTCCGCATGTTAGAAAAAGACCGAATCTTCGTTTTCTTAAAATGATATGCTTAAATTATTACCTTTAATGCATCAATCGTTTCTTTTATTAAGTAAAACATAACAATACTAGAGTTTGAAAATAATGTATATTATTGATCTTTCTGTATAAAGCTGAATGTATTTAATTACTGTCATTCTGTGAAATTGCCCTGAATGGAAATAGTGTGTGTTTTCAAAGTAGGGTGTCAGAAAAGGCATCATTTACTAATCCGAAACCATTATTCCGTTACAGACGTAAAGAAAAATACATATGACTGCACTTTAGATCCATTTATGTGTCCCTTACAAAAATGTAAAAATTAAAAGCCAAATAGTAAATCACCATATCTGCCATTTAGACAGAATGATGGCGCAACTGCAATTAGCTCCGGTTACATATATAGGGTTTTTTCAGAGGGTTGTACAATATCGTTCATAAATCGCCAAATGCCTCATTGATTTCTTTTAGTATACATTAAAAAAATTGAAAAGATTGTCTGAATAAAAAGGGGATATGTAATAAATACAAAACTACATAAGTGTTTTGTTCTGAGTCGGGGGAAAGAACTTGGTTGATAATGGCGTAAGAACATGGCCAATCTGGCTTTCGATACAAATGTTCTGCCTGTGATTCCGTATCGCACACGTAAAATTCCGTATTGAAAACCGAGACTGGAACAACTTCTACAGCTTAAAATATGCAGTAATAGTCAGTTTATATAATATCGGGAAAGTTTCATAGCTATACATTTGTAAATTATAACAAATGTCAATACGTTTGTAATTTTAAATAATGCATGTCATATTGAATGAAAATGTCCGCTTTTGCCGCTGGGGATAATGGGGTAGTACCGTAAGTAGCATTATCAGCATTTCACGGTATCTACTGCCGAGAAATTAGAGTTAGTTGAGATGATAACACTATCTTGTATTGAATGTTTACAAAATGCAGACATAGTGCGAAGTACTAAGGGAATCATGTCACGATTCAAGGCATGGTTAGAAATGCCCTCACCTTCGGAGAAAACTTTACTCTATGTTTAATTTTCAAGAGACATTCCACGATGTAAATCCTCTAAACCTCCAAACTTACCCAAAATCCATTTCCGCTTCAAAGTTTAAAAAAAAATATGGTCTGCGGAATTTTATATTATTTAAGGAAAAAGTTTAAGTGGCGGAACCTTGAATCTATGTGTTTGTTTAACCGAGAAGTCGAATTTGTTTAATAAATATGATGATAAAGCGGATAAACATTTGTACGATTAAGGTAGACGTATCAGACAGCAGCATTTTTATTGTGATGCAAATTTGGAAGAGATACATCTTGTTACAAAGTTGTTAAGACTTTCCATGACTGGAGTATATGCAGGGAAGTTTATGTTTGTTTACATTTTAAATTTTTGGTTATGTTCCAGTAGAAAATAAGGGGAAGAAAACAGAACAATATTGTTCAGAATTTTCTTTTTAAAATATATTCAATTAAATATTAAAAATGTAGTCCGTTTGTTAGAAAGAGACTGAACCTTCAATTTCGTCAAAAATGTATTCTGAAATTATCACTTTAAGTTCAATGAATCAGTAGTTTCTTAGAGAGTTTGAAAGTACTGTAAATTAAGGAGCGTTCTGTTTAAAACTGAATGTATTTAATTACTGTCATTATGTGATATTTGCCCTGAAATTTACTTGGAAGTAGATTGTGTGTACATGGGCGCCCGCAGCATAGGCCAAGGGGGTTCACGTGACACCCTGGAAATCATACTGCAAACATATATATATATATATATATATATATATATATATATATATATATATATATATATATTCCGACAAGTTTAATCATACAAATGAAGCTGAAAATATGACACAAGATTCTGTTCAAAACGCTTAGTAAATATTAGCTTTAGTTTCAGACTGCTTACTGTACCAACTCTCCCGGCCGTGACTGATCGCCCCCACCCCGGTGAAAAATCCTGACCCCCTGCAAAAACTCTTGCGGACGCCCATGTGTATGTATTCAAAGTAGGTGTCAGAAAAATCACCATTTACTGCTCCAAAACCCATGTTCCATATAAGAAGTAAGGGAACAAGTCTACTTGCCTGTGACATATGTCCCATATAAAATTTTGAAAAAGTCCAAGCTAAAATGTAAATCTATATTTGCAATGCAGACAGACCTATGACGTAACTGCACAGTATATATCTAGGCCAAGCTCCGGTTACGAAAATAGGGATTTTTCAGAGGGTTGTACAATATCTTTCATAAAACTCCAAATGCCTAATTCATTTTTTAAAGTATACATTTTGTTAAAAATTTAAAAAGAATGTGTGAATTAAAAGGGGATATGTAATAAATACGAAACCACGTAAGTGTTTGCTTTGTTCCGAGGCGGGGGAAAGAACTTGTTTGATACGGAGTAGGAACATATCTCTCGGCCTGAAGGCCTCTACATATTCCAACGCCGAATCAAACTCGTGTTTTTCCGCCACTCGGAACAAAACACACATGTAGTTTTGTCTATGAATGTAACCTGATATATAAATCCCATTTGGCCGCGAGTGACATCTTTCATTCAACTGTCGCATAACAGATGCAAATGGACCGCTGATTAATCTAATCACTAGCTAGATGTGAGTCATTATGTAGTCTCAGTTTGACTGATAATGACTGGGTTGATCGAATGTCTAACCTTCCAGGTGACCTCGGTAGTTTAAAATAAATATTATACACTGACTCCAAACTTTTGTAACATTTCCATTATCATTTGTTACTGCTATATTAATCCTGGTTTTCCTGGTCTAATTCTAAGGTGTTGTATAAATTTTCAAAGATCTTGTTAATCATGTAATGGGGCCCAAAGCACTCCCTATACTGGCTCTATATAAGTACCCTGAGACAACCTGGATTGCCTCATACAGCAGAGGTTTGGGGGCATCGTGCGATGATCAGGTGCAATGGATGCTTGTCAGAAAGTTAGGTTTAATGTTCAATACCTGGCTCACTGCCACTATGTATTATATACTGATTCCAAAATTATCAAGACTTCATGTTTCAGTCATTTTTTGTATAACACTAATTAACATGGTGTTAAGTATCAAAACCAAATACACTCCTCTGATATGACGTGGAATTATTTGTAGGCGTTGTTATCTGCTCTGGCGATAGGTCAGTTGTTGGGATGTACACGTTTTCATACGTGTCTACGTACTTCAGGCTGCTGCTATATTTTTATCTACTATATTTCTGCACATTTATTTGTTTACCCAGATGAATATTAATTAAAACTAATATCTTTGCAGGAGCGATTCTATATTTTAAATGCATACTTGCATTTCTTGCGTCAATTACCGGGATAGCTCTCCTTAAAAAAAAAAATAGATTGAAATTATTTGGTTGTCTTCGTGCTATTGGTCCAGTTTAAAAGAATAAAGCCGGTTTTGATTAGAATTAGTCCTCGACCAAGGTCTTCGTCTGATTAGTCGCATAAGCTGACACAGGGCATGACAAGCATCGTACATTTATAACTCTGCATACATGAATTTGGAATCAGCTGTTAGAATGCGATAAGGTTTCCCATGTCATTTTCAGACGAGAGAACAATTCGGCCACTATACCTGTTTCGACAATTTAAAAATTATGCATGCAAAGTATCGCGAAAGATATCCCAAAGGTTTATCTCCTTTTTTAAATTAAATTGTCAGGTTCACAAACCGGTCACTGTTAAAAAATAATTCCAAGTAGTCTTGTTCTTTTTTGGGGGGGGGGGTATTTTCGGTGAAAAGGTGTACTGAAGTTGAAGCTGCACTGTTATAGGTCACATTTGTTCGTAAAACAAATGGAAATAGAAAAGCAAACAGTAAAACGAACGATCTCACAATTCGGAAAACATATGCAGAGTGGCCAAGATTTTCCAGAAAGGGGGGAGGACAGTAAGTTTTTTTTTAGGTCGGTGTTCTTCTTTGTGCACAAAAATAAATGCAGGGTAGGCTGTTTATTTGTTTTTTTTTAAAAATTTTTTGTTTTAGAAAACTCGCTGTAGTGTGCTTCTAATGATACGAGGGATTTGATGGAAAAATTCTAGAACAAATGAAATATCTAAACAAAGCAACCTAACGTCATCAAACTTAGCTCGTCTGTAATTAAAATCATCCCAATTAGGACGCGACGTCGTTTTAAGTTTTTAACACAACTTGCTTAGTGACGTCATCATTTTTACGTCATCACTTTAGATTCGTTGGCAATATGGTAGATGAGTCTGTTTCGAACAGTGAGTGATTATAACAGTTTATGCAAAATTTATAAATCTTTTACACTGATACAAGTTGATATGGGTACCGCTTTATAGACTTTAAAGCAACTGCTAAATCTGAAATCAGTAGATGGATACAACGTCTATTGACTGAAGAAAGACTGTTAAAGATGATATGGTTTGTGGTTTTGTGATTTTAACTCAATTTTCCAGCACATGATGGACTATACATGGCTGCCAGTATGTCTGATCGAGGAAGAGCCCAGGAAAAGCTGCTCAGTATAAAAACAGGACAATGACATCTCTTACACAAAAAATTGTCGATTCTGTTGAAGGATACTTGAAGAAAGATGTGGGTGTTACTGTCTGAGCGATGGCAGACATAAGTCGATAAATCATCCCCTCACCCGTGATGATACTGATTTTCGGTTTGGGGGCTGATATCACCTATTCATTAAAAGCGGCAAAAATCTGCAGACAATTTTGGCTGCACACATCGGTGTACATTTTATACACTTACCGATATTTCTCGCGGCTGTGGAACTACCGTCAGCTGAAGGGTTCTTTTGGTGGCATATACATTATAATTCTGGAGCAAATCCTATGTTTGGTGACTTGTAAATCCACGTGGAATAGCACAACCATCTGTCCTTTGGCCATTTTGAATTTCGCGCTAGATATGGCGGTTACCAATTACCGGTATGTGTTTGAAGTGTACGCATGTTTGTTCCGGAAAAAATTTCATGCATCACAAGTGCGCATTTTAATGAACAGGTGACATCAGACACACATATCGTCCAACAGTATCAACACAGATTTGGTGGGTTGATTTATCTGACTATAGCAGATAATGTCAATATTTCATACGGAAATGCAAAACAAATTCTTACCAAGGAATGCACATGGTGTGTGCCCATTGGGTGCCCACATTGTTTGATAAAGAACATAGGTTTTACTGGTAAAGATCAGCATTTGAATAATACAGGTACAAAACAGAAGACTATACCAATAAGGTGTATTTTCAAACTCGAGAGTTTCAATTCAGTATGGGTTCTTCCATCAATGCATTAAAGTGAACCCTCTCATCCCTTCATCTATATATTTCTCGATTGCAGCAGTACTAGGGCGTACTCGTTAAAGCCCTTCTAGTTAGAGGTCATCTCAGTATAAACAAAACTTTGGCGGAAACATTGATCGGATGCAGAAGACACACTTTTCACTGACATGGACTTTTCTATAAAACAGAAAAGGACAGTGGGCAGTGTTTTAAGTGGACAGTGTTATGGACCCCATGACAACTGGGTTTGAAATAATACATTGATGAAAGAAGTGACTAACATTTTTGCATATTTTATATTTTTGATGCTTTTCTTCTTAAAAATTGGTGGAGGGTACAAATAAACGTGTTGGGGGTGGGTAGGTAGGGGATAGCGAATATTTGAGCTAGAATCAATGGCTCGCACGCTGATTACCGGTGGAGTATGATTGATAATGTACCTTTCTGAGGAAAACCATTACGAAAGCAGAATAGAAATAAGGGCGGATCACTACTAATACTCTCGCGTGACGAGATACCGCGCTTGTTATGGACATGGGTTACAAGATGCAAGAAGTAAATTATGTGGAAAAAATTACTTGGAGAAGGACAGCCAAAATTATTGTAAGCAAATAAGTAACTTTCTCTTTACATCGTTTGTTATAGAATATTTAGCTCATCCCTCATGTTCCATGGTATTAGGTATAAAGACCCCGTGGAAGCGATATCATTTCCATGCCATGTGATTTGCAATTACACCGCCTTCCCCCGCTAGATATTGACTAATCTCTAAGTTGAAAATTTATCTTGATCACAGAAGGAAACTCTAGGATACATACTATATGTATGTCCGTCCGTGCCGCAAACAGGCGCAGGGCTTGAAGTACAATCACGGTGGCAAGTCGACAAACTGTTCTGAGACCGGACACAGACAAGTACAGCTTGTAAAACAAGAACATGTCATTTTAAAGTTTATCATTATATGCTGTAAATGCTAACGGCCTTAAGTCGAGAAAAAGGTGGCCTACTGCTATCACAGTCAGTCTGTTAAGAGTTTTCGCATGTCTATCACCAAAATGTTTAAATCGTCTTAACACCAAGCGAGACAGTGATCACTTCTTAGTCATTAACAGTGTCACTCCAGGTTAAATTTGCGTTAAAATAAAAATGAATTTTTTTTTTTTTTTTTTTCCATGTTGATGCGTGGAGGAGATCCAAAATGTTTTTCACAGATAAATTCTGTTTGGAGCTTTGTATTTTTAGACCATGTGCCGTATACATCTTCTTACCGACGAGTCCACTGCTCGCGCGAGACTACTATGTAAGAACGCATGCAATCTGATTAAAATCAGATCTTCACTGTTATACATGAAGATCTGACAGCGACCGCTAAGGGGTCATGTTCTGGTAACCTATAGTATCACCATACTCGCTAATTTTATCCGACAATCAGATGAAGTCTTATATGTTTGCGTTTGGATACTGAGCAGTGTGGATGAAGAGCATGATTGATTTTATTCACTTTCAGATGTCTGAAAGTTGCATTTTCAACGTCTAATTCAAAGGTCAACAGAACATGACCCCGAAGCAGTCGTCGTCAAGAGCTTCACGTAGGACAGCGGAGATCTGATTTTAATCAGATTGGAACGTATGTACAGTATCAACTGTGTTAAAGTAGCACGTGAAATTTCGATATGTACAAATTACACAGCTTAAACCTGGCGAAACTGTTCAGACGGTGCAGCATAGGAATAATGTAAAAATATCGACATTAGACAACCTTTCTTGACATGTGCCTCATTCGGGTAAATATAGCATTTGATTCTTCTTGGCGAATGTAAATGATATCATAGAGGAGGGGTATTTCATAGCTTTTTGTGTTGGTTTATTTGAGTTAATAATATTAGGTACTTCGAATATATTGTTACGGGGTAGCGTTGGCCGTCAAACTTCCGGTGACCACTCAATGACTCACTGTGTTCTCTGGGGCTGATAAACTCTCATTAGAGTAAAGGCCCAGTCAAACTTAGACCTTAACTCCAAGAGGTCTCTGATTCTCTGATGAAGTGTGTGTGTGTGTGGGGGGGGTGTCCTTACAATAAGAATGGGACTAGTAATGAAATGCAGACTCAGATTTAAGCTTCAGGTGATTTATTAAGTCACAGACTTATATGGTATTAAAAATGTTAAGACTCAATTATAATGACTCATGGATTCTATATCACAGTGATAGTGTGCAGTTGGACGAATATAAGTAATTTGAGTTAATAGTTTTTATGACAGAAGTTGCCATTAACATTTATCATTGTCAAAGTTTAGTGTTCAGACGTTATTTGAAATTTATTGTCTACTTATAGACTTTGAAACATTGGCTAACTTTTCATTAGATTCATAAAGAGTCATTTCAAACAGAGCCTTGAGAAACACTCAACAGCTTTACAATATAACAAATAGCTACTGGAAAGAGCTTTGAGAAACACTCATTTGCTCTGTATTTAAACATGCACTTATTACTATTATCATTATTACTATTATTTGATATCCTATTATCATTATTTAAACAAGATCCACAAGAAACACTTGACTTGACCTCAGAGGATCATGAAAATACTGCCTGAATACTATTTACTGATAAGCAGATATTTAAGCTGAAGTTGCTGATTTAAAACATAACAAGGAATGAATCAATGACCATACAGGTTTTAGTGCACAGATGTAGAATTCACAACTTAGTTTAGAGCTATCCAAAATTTGCTATAAAAGAAACAGTATTTGCTTTATATCTATATATATAGATACCGTGAAATAACTAGGAATTCTGATTCGCGGAAAATAATAGCCAAAAGAATTACCTTCTCTTCGTGGCAAAGATTTTCCCACGCTCTAGCTCTTATCGTGACCCTCGGAAACCCGAACAGGTCCTAGTAGAGATGCTGACAAGCCTTTTACATATCCCGCGGAATTCTGCAGAATTCTGCGCTTCGCAGGGAAAATTCTGCCGTTCGCAGGGAAAAAATTCTGCCGTTCGCAGGGAAAAATTCTGCGAGCGCTTGCTTGCAGGGCAACCGTACTCTGCTACCGATAGCAACAAAACTACTCCTAAATTAAAAATTGTAACTAAAAACCTATATAACCCAGAGTGTTAGTTAAGTGTGCATACAACGAATTTATTTCTCAATGGTCAAAATTTGCAATATGAATAAATGTTTTATCTAAAGTGAATGAGGTCGTAAGCGACCCATAACTATTATTCGAGATAACGGCGGGAGCATTCCAAACGTGCCAAAATTCGAAACGAGGCTAAAACCTAGGAAAGTTACATATAGTCCAACGCTGTATTATCGCGGCAAACGGGATTTTCCGAATATTTTTGGACACACGCCATCTAGCGGTTGTTTACAGATGTAAAGCTGTAGCAGTAAGGATTCAAATATCTTACAGCACAATTTCCTCTAAAATGTCAACATATTTTTATAACTTTAAGATGAAAAAGAATGAAGATTACGTTTTAGTAAAGTTCATGCAATTACGTTGATCATCATATAAAAAAATCCAGTCGAACATGCTATACCTGCATTGGCTTTGGTTACGAAATATATTCAGTGTATCGTCTGATGTTTGATGATTATAGGTCATATACTGATGGTGACATACATCTTCTTACAAGGTCAAGGTTGCAATTTCATTTCATGGTAGCCAATATGGATCAACATTCACAAAATGTTGCTTATGATCATATTTCTCGTACGTACATAAGAATATAATAACAGTTAAACTTTCTTTAAATCTGTAATATTTTAATAATAATAATAATGATATTAATAATAGTTGTTATATAGTTACATTTCTTTGCCCATTTTGCATTTAAAATTCATATAAAGTTAAATAATTGTTGCATTTAATTTGTAATGTTGTTATTCATGGATTCCGCATGGATTTACACTTTAATTACATTTGTGTGTTGGATTTTATCATTGGATATCTTTCCTTTATTGTGGAAATACTAAACCAGTACAAGCGTGGACATTTCTTCTGATAGGTAAGTCGTATTTTATTTTTATTGTAATACTATTTGCTACCATAAGTAAGTTGAGCAAATACCGCGATAATATAGTTTTTCCCCCATGGTACGTTAATCTGGGTCAGCCATCGTATGCTGTTTTATTTACATTTGAGCGCTTCGTTTGACAAAGATTTTTTATAGGAATAGAAAGAGGGAAAATCATTGAAACTTGACAAATTATAAATAAGCAACAATAGCAAAACAGTTTTAATATGTACAAGTAAGAACATTATGTACCGCGATAATACAGCGTTCCAGGCTACTTCTGGCATAATAACATCGTGAAGTTAAAGAGTTAAATGAAGGATCCATGATCAATGTATATGGGAATATCTGAATTAACCGAGAATGATACCAATCATCGTTTGGTATTGAATAACAGTAGGTATTAATGCATGAATTATTATTGTCCGTCAATGTTGACAACACCCACCCACCTAGCTACGATGTCGTAACCCCGTCTATGAGGTAGAGACAACAGTATTAGGACGACCCCTAACTCTGCTTTACCACCGAAAGCTTTACGATAAATGACCGTAATTTTGTAACTATTTTTAATTTTTTTTTTAAATTTAGAGGCTAGATTTCCTGCCCATTACATCATGTGCAGTGATATTTATCATCACATCTGCAGCAGCCCACGATACGAACTGACAAGAAACCCACATATGCACACTCCTTCTTTTTGCCAAATACGTACATTTAGTTGCCAGCTGCCACCAGAGCACTTTCTGAAGTGCAGTGAAATGGGCAACTCTTGACATCAATCTTATTTTTCAAGCAGGCGGTATGAAAACTAGAGAAATGAAGATTTTACCTTTTTGTTTAAAAAAGGATATTGCCATCATGGTTTTATCTGTAAATTCTTTAATCAGCATGTAACGGTTTCATGTTATCAATATTCTACACTCTTGTTTTCTATTACACCTTTATGCCTTCATTCATAAAGCACTGACTCGCAACTGTACCGAAGAATCGGAAGAAGGGAGCTTTATATATATATATATATATATATATATATATATATATATATATATATATATATATATATATAATTATATCAGCGTATTCTTTCGTTATTTTGTAAACGAATTTTCTAATCTGATGTAATGATCTGAAATCGTGTATTTCATCGATATAGCATGGAAATGAATGAAACATTTTCGCTAACCAAGGTCCCGATATGTTAACCTAGCTACATCTTGGCGGATCGATCACATATTTCAGTACTTTGTTCTAGCGACATCTATTGGATTTCATGAGTTTTGTCTCCCTCAGTATGTAATGCCAACTAACCATAGTGCGTAATAGCGGTTCGTTGTACATCGGCTGAAAATGGTGGAGGCAATTGACCTCAAAAGAATACTTGATAAATTTAACAACGAAAGTATGACTAAGTACCAGAGAGAAGCCATTACAGGTGTATTTGTGCAAACATAGACCGGCAGTGGAAAATTGATTATTTATGAGTCCGTTCCAGTTTTGTGCTCCCCTTGTATCGATCATGTAGGAACAGTGCTGAGACTGGAACAACTTTATTTTGATTGGATGCGATGGTTTTGCCGTCGCATCCAATGAAATGAACAGACCCGAAGCACTGAAATATATGATGGATCCGCAAAAGTGTAGGTAGGTTAACACATCGAAACATTGTCTACCGAAGACGGCAAGGAAGCCGATTCGAGAAAACCTTTATGAACTCGAATCGCCAACTAAAATGAGATTATGAAGATTGAAAAATGATTCTATTATCCTTCCATCCTTAAAATTGGGAAAAGTAAAAAAATGTATCAAAGCGAGATAGAAAATAACGAACATTCCTAACCATTACTACACGGATGAAATCCAGAAATATAGTTGTCTGCATTCAGTTTGACATATCTGGAAAATATCTTGCATGTATAAATCCTAACACAATATGAATATATTCCCCAGAAACAAGGTATCGCAATATTTCCATGCAAATTGAGGTTTTAACTGTTAAAAGTTATTTGCACTTTCAAGTCAGTTCTCCTTCAGATAAAATAATGGCAGTTTTGACTCAGCAGTGGAAAGATACCAGGAGGCAGTCAAAATCTACACGTTAAACTGTCCCAAAATCTTCGTAGAAAATTATGTACATTTCCAGTTGAGAGGATCCTTAACTATATATGTCTTCATTTCCTGTTGTGTCTTCAAAATTGTCCAAAGCACGTGACAAAATAGCCTTGTTCAAATAACGTCATAATACTGTCCCGCGTACATGTACTAATGATGACGTTGATGATTTGGGAGAGACACGACGAGCATGATCAAGCGAACAGTAGAAAATGATTGGCTACTTCTATCAGAAGAGCTGATGCAACATTAAAACAAAAGAAAATGGGATGGATGCCGGTAAAGAGGCGTATAAGGGAAACGTATAATATTCACGTGAATAAGATAACTGATCATATATCGATCAGAAAGAAAGCCGCGGTCATACCATAAATCGTTTCGACAATATTCTCTCTCGTGATCCCATTTACATGGTAGGGTGGGAGACTCGATTGGAATTAACAGTCCTTAAAGCCCCCATACTTTCTCTACTAATACAAAGCCCCCATACTTTCTCTACTAATGCAGTAGTGTTCGCCTGATCTTAAGGTATATCTGGTATCTCACTCGAGGATATCGTAAGAAAAAACTAAAAATAATAGTTCTGATATGTTATATACAGATCTTAAGCCGCTAGTTTCAAGTGGACTGACCAATTATTATTGCCATGTTACAGTCTTCATGTCAGTTACAACACATTAATATGCTAAATACATTTACATTATCTTCTACATGAAATCTTTATACAAAAGCAAATATTTTTCACTCGCATATTTGTATTTTACAAGCCACACAAAAGAAAATACTTTACCAGAAACGAAATACACGAGACGAATCATGTTTGCCAGTATTCGCTCATCAAATGGATTCCCCACAGATAACTCAAGACAGTTTAAGGTTTGACCTAGACTGCCTGACCATGATAAACTCCAAAGTTCTCACGGATCAGCATGTTTATCAAGTGCCCATGAAGGAGATTTACGTGATGTCGTCTTTCAAAAATTATATTTCTGGATAGTACCCAGATTTTGAGATTGACATCAAGGTTTGGGATATGTTTACCTAGCCCAACATACATCTGGATTGTACCCAGTATCCGAGATTAACAGCCAGGGATTAGGATATGTCTACCTATCCAAAAAAAATACATCTGGATTGTATCCTGTACCTGATATTAACAGCCAGGGATTAGGATATGTCTACCTATCCCAAAAAAATACATATGGATTGTATCCTGTACCTGATATTAACAGCCAGGGATTAGGATATGTCTACCTAGCCCAACATACATCATCTGTTCCCTCCCGTTATGCAAATCAAGTTCACAGTGCACTGAAAGATGGTAACGTCGATTTGTTGAAGGTTCCAAGACAAGCTGATTCATTGTACATATTTTGTAAATCACACCGCTGACATTCTATCAGCAACATGAGAAAGAAAGTTAAGATCTTATTGACTATAGAGACGCACTGATGCAAATTATTTTTGAAAAAAATTAGAAGTAAAAGATTAATTTGGATATAAAAATTTGCGCCATTTTGATTTCTTTCTTTTGTAAACCGATTGCAAACTTTTATGCAAAGTACGTTATTGAAATTTTCATTAATTGTCTCTCAGCACATTTAAATATTTTACGAATTTTTATATTTTCAAATTGAAATGAAAGTTAATTTCAGAATAGCGAAGAGAGAAGATATACTAGAGTGGAGGGAAAGTTGATGTTTCTCTTTGGTACTGATACTAGTAAACTAGTAAGTCCTAATATAAAATAGGAAAGATAGAATATAACTTTCTTTCCAACAGAACACCTACGGTAATTTTAGTAAAGTCAATCAATCAAAATAAGTAAGAATACACATCACTGAGTTGTTTGGCATGTTGAATTTTAACCAAGATTTTGGAAGACGTTAATTACACAGGTGTATTAGATTCGGTCCAATCAGGAGATTTCAAACTGTATTGAGTGATGAACAGTCAAAAACGATCTTGATCTTTAGCCTGGCATAGTAGTTTGAACTCCTTAAACATACGCTCCGATAAGTAGGTAATGACGATAGCTACTTTCTCTACATAGTCTTGCGACTTAAACTCTTTAAACTGCACCATGTAAGTATAAGGAATCGTTCAAACTTGTCTGGAAGTCATTTTATGGGTAGCTCGAATGTGAAAATAATCTTCAGAGGCTACCGAACAACTTTCTTTCATGTCAAATCTCGACAATTTCGGTCCTGACACCTGTCTCATGGTACGAGGTGACAAAATGTCGAAGTCTCGTGGCTTCTTGTTTCTCCTTGAAAATGTGAAATATTTTCATGATGGTAGATATTTTAAGTGCGACTTCACGACGGGTACCTATCTACAGATATATAGAACCAACTCGATCTAAGAGAAATAAAAAAAAAACTCATTCAGTTTCAGTCTGTGAAGATTAAAGAGCCACAACAGATAACAGTTCTAGTCAGATACTTACAAAGTCATTCGAAATATACTCGCAACAAGAATTCTAGAGAAACTCCAAAATACCAATCTTAAAGTTGCCAGAATTGAACAAAACTTTTGTGCTGAGGACTGATGCGTCCGATACGGGACTTGGGACTGTTTTGCTACAGGATCAAGAGGGGACGAAATTGCCCACTGCTTATGCAAGTAGGAAATTGCTCTCTAGGGGAGCAAAACTACTCCGTGATTGAGAAGGAGTGCCTAGCCTTAGTATGGGGGATATGAAAATTCCATGCATACCTTTTCGGGAGGGAGTTTACCTTACAAAGGGACCATCAGATGCTCTTATAGCTGAACAAAGCAGAGGTCGCCAACGCAAGATTGATGCGTTGGGCGTTGTGTTTGCAACCGTATAGTTTCCGAATCGAGGCGATTCGAGGGTCGGAAAATGTTGGTGCTGATTTTTTAAGTAGGGTGTAATTGGCAGATAATTTTTGTTCAGTATTAAAAAATGAACGTTTTAGTAATTGTTTATGTTCACATTTCGTGATTTTTCTAGAAGTGTTGCCACTTATTTTAAGGGGGAAGGTATTGTTTCGGAATTTTATGAATCCCTCAATTTATTAAATACATGTACTCGGGTTTCGTTTTTTGTGTACAACGATACCCGAGGGTGATTTATGTATATTGTACAATATTTCGAAATAGTGAGTTCGGTTCATCCTATGCCACACATGCGAAGTGCTCTCGATGGGTAAAACCGATTTACATCTACCGTACAGACGATGTACGGCTGCATCGTCTGTATATAAATGCCTCACCGTAAGACGATATCTTCTCATTACAGAACGTCTTGTCAGAAAGCAGTCTACTTAGGGACTTGCACATCTTCAGCTGTAGAGGTATGTAAGTTATTTACTAATTTCTTATGTATATTGTAAGTTATAACTATTGTACTACCACGTTTATTTTTGTATATTTTCTACGTAGCTTTGGCTTGCGTAGTATAATGCAAATATTTTCTATTCTTGTTTGTGACTTAGCAAGAGCTTTATATTAGCAATATAAAGTTACATTTATTAAGAAAAGTTTAGTACCATAGGATTGATATCGGACACGGATAAGTTCACTTCTGAAACTATACGGTTGCAAAGACAACGCCCAACGCATCAATCTTGCGTTCGCGACCTCTGCTTTGTTCAAGTATAAGAGCAGCTGATGGTCCCTTTGTAAGGTAAACTCCCTCCCGAAAAGGTATGTATGGAATTTTCCCATCCCCCATACTAATGTTAGGCACTCCTTCTCAATCACGGAGTAGCTTTGCTTCCTAGAGAGCAATTTCCTACCTGCATAAGCAATGGTCAATTTCATCCCCTCTTGCTCCTGTAGCAAAACAGCCCCAAGTCCCGTATCGGACGCATCAGTCGTCAGCACAAACATTTTGTTCAATTCTGGCAACTTTAAGATTGGTGCACTTATCAGTTTCTGTTTTAAAGCGTTAAACGCTTTTTCCTGGCATACACCCAAGGGAACTTTATTCGGTTGCCCTTTCCTAGTCAAGTCTGTTAATGGGCTGGCAATAGCCGCAATATTGGGAACAAATTTCCTGTAAAACCCAAAATAAGCCTAGGAAAGATCTTACTTGTTTCCGGTCTAAGTGCATCTCTGATTGCTCCTATTTTGTCTGAGCGAGGTTTCATCTGGCCTAGTCCACTTACAAGATGGCCCAAACATTCTAGGCTAAAATATCCTATACATTTGATGGGCCTAGCTGTAAGATTAGCAGTGTGAAGTCTATCGAACAGATCCCTTAATACCTTAGCATGTTCCTCCCAGGTATATGTGTAAACGAAGATCTACAAAACTCTCGACGTTTTCCATACCGTTTAACAGTTTGCGCATGAGACGAACGCACGACGCATCGGCGTTGACTAAACCAAAAGGCAGGACTTTAAATTGATAAAGACCTTTGGGGGTCACGAATGCCGTTAACTCGCGGGCTTTATCAGTGATTGGTACCTGCCAATATACCTTGGTAAGGTCCAACTTGGAAGTGTATATAAGCAGCAGGGAGGGTGAACAGACCAATTTGCTGGAGACCTTATATTTGTAAAATAAGGGTTCCTACAAGGCTGAAAAAACAAGGTCAATAACGTTAAACTGAAACCTCTAACCGAGTATATTTTCATACGGTTGAGAACAGACAATAAATCGTCTGGGTTAGCTCATTTTTGTTATTCCATCGTTGACGTATTTTTTTTCAAATTTTTATGCGACTCGTTTACTCGCTGGGTCACTCAATTTTTGTCGTTCACCCTCCCTGCTGCTATAAATTAAACAGCCATTATAAATATTATCAATAATGATTGGAGAACCACACTCAGCTAGATTAGCTCGAGAGCGATTAGAGGCAATTAAAAAATATTTACCTGTCCGTGATTCTGTTAAGCAACAATTACAATCACGTCAGGAATCTCAAGTTGAATTTGAAGAGGATACAAAACAATTATTTAAACCTATTGCAGAGACCACTAAAAGTCTTCTTCCTACGTTAGAGAAGACCGCTGAAGCAACTGGAAAAATAGCAGAAAGAACTAAGAAAACAAAAAAGATTTTACGGGAGCTTCCAGGTGAAATAGCTGCTGCTCAACCAATGCGAGAAATACTTGAAGGTATTGAACAAGTTCGTGGTGAAATATGTGATATAAAGGATCGTACACCAGAACAAGAGGAACTAGAAGAACAAACAAGAGAGAGAATTGATATAGGTGACAAATTTACCGAAGCTGCTATTATTGATATCAAAAAGACTAAAAATGTAGAAGAATTAGCTGCGATTGCTGTGAAAAGCTATAATGAACGAAGACAATTTTTAAAACCTGATTATGCTGAAAAAATTATGGGTCGTGAAGCTTGGTACAAATGGATATTTCGCATAAAGCATAATCTTAGTCAGGCCCGAGATAGTGATCCAAAATATATGGAATATATTAACGCAGTAGATATATTTCGTTTATACAATTACCGCTAGAACAACAACAATTACTAAAACAACAGCAACAAAAACAATCTCCAAAATCACGAGTACCATTGCCACAATCTCCGAAACCACAAAAACAACAGAAACCAAGCAAAAAGGAAGGGGAGGAGGAAGAATGGCAAGACGCTCCCGTTAGTACAGACGAATTTTGGATACGACAGGAGGAGAAAGAAAAGAGAGAGAAGGAAAAATTACAAAAAGATTTAGAAGAATTAGGATTGTTTGAAAAAGAACCTCCTACTGGAAGTGGATTTACTAATCAAGGAAGCGGTTTTATTAATTGTCCAAACAACGTTTTCTCCGATGTTGATCGACTAGAAATCCTCATCGGAGGAAAACGAGCTGGTAATAATTCTCCAGAAATCATTAATGAAGCAGCTGATATTTGTAAACGATTATTTACAGGCGGTATCATGGATATTAATGTGTATCGATCTCTCATTAATGAAATCGCTGATGACTACCACAGTGACTAAGTCATTGGATTGAATATATAATTAGATACAGTTACTATAATAAAATGATCGTATATAATACTCAACGTGGACCAACCATGGTCAGGGTAATAAATTCACGATTAGCAGTATACAAAACGACCTACGGAGATGGACTCGGTGATGTTGTTCAGGGTCTATTTAGAAGAATAGCCCCAAAAGCAATACCGATTGCAAAGCAACTAGGAATGAAAGCTATCGATTTGTTCATGAAAAAGGTATTGGTGCTGTTGGTGATGTTGCTAGTAAAGCATTTTCAGCAATCAAGGATAGACTGGCACGATTAATACGACGAAAACCTCAGCCACCAGTGAAACTGGCCAGCACTGAAGTGATGCCTGCAAATATTAGTAAAATAATAAATCAAGCTGCGAATAAAAAACTAGCAGAGTTGGCTAGTGTACCAATGTCAGAAAAAGAAAAAAATATAACCGCTAGTCTGATAGCAGGAAGTGGTCTCACTTCCCGAAGTGGTCTTCGTATTAGACGATAGCAAATATAATAAAGATGTTCAAACGTATATCTGATCCCGCATTTGACATGGACGCACCAGTACTCAAAGATGAGTCTGTGCGTGATTATCAATATTATTCTTATGACGCACGAATTCCAGATCAGCGTGGACGAATTGAACTTCCAAGTTCAAGATACAAGTAGGTATTTCTTACCCGCTGAAGCATTTATTGAAGTAGAAGGTGAAATTTTAAATATCGCTAATCCTGCAGTACCAGTAGCATATGGAGACGATGTTAGTGTCGGTTTTGTTAATAATGGTATTATGGCGTTATTTGATAGCGCTACGTATATGACTGACGGAAAAAATATTGAATCAATTCAGAAAGACGTTGATGTAGCTACAACAATACTTGGTCTTGCAAGATACAGCGATGATTATTCAAGATCAACCGGTCCATCAATGATGTTTGTAAAAGATACTTCTAATTCTCCAGAGTATCAACAATATGAAATAGGACAACCAAGAAATTTTGCCAGAAACGCCAACGCTGATGTACAAAGTATGATTATTAATGTAGATCCAGATTTTAACTTAGGATTTAGATCGCGTCGAGCAATGTTACGAGGTAATAGAAGAGCGTTTTCATGTGCGATTCCACTATCACATATCTTTGGATTCTGTAGAAATGTCAGAAAAGTCATTTTCGGAGCTAAGCACACAGTTGTACTTGTACGAAAAGCAACCGACAATGATGCAATATGGCGACCCGCTGGTGATGCTGGTAAAGTAATTCTTACAAATCTTTCATTATGGATGCCAGTAATGACTCCATCAATATCTGAAGAAGATCGGTTACTTGCTTTCATGGGCAGCGGTGGTAAATCGATGTTATCATGGTTAACAATTACCACAGATTCTATCCAGAGTAACATTAATGGTTTATTCACATGGCAAATAGCTTCTCAGCAAGGAATAGCCGCACCACTTCATATATTTATTGCATTTCAAGATGCTGCACGGGTAAATGATCAAACACGTAGTATTATGATATTTGATAATCTTGGTGTTTCTGAGGTTTCGTTGAGGATAAATGGACATCAAGAACCATCCGAGGATATATTACTGAATTTCGATCAAAATCATGTAGCACGTGCATATTATCGTCTTATGTCGTTTATGGGGCGTGATCAGAATGTTGATACTGGTTTACAAATATCACAGTTAGATTTTACAACCTTATATCCAATTTATTACTTTTCACTCGAACACTTAGATTTGTTTAGACAATCTGTTGTGGATATACATTTTCGAGCTCGTGTGACAATAGGAGCTATTGCCAATTACAGAGCAATAGCCGTTATACTCAGCGATAAATCAATGTTACTTGAAGGTGTTGGTGGTCGCATGAGAGTCGTTGATGCTCCAGTAGAAAACATGTAATTAGATCGCTCATAATATTATAATGTCATATAATCACGTTAGTGTTAGTCTGACTCCTGGTCAGATTAAAAGGCTACAATCAGCATCAAAAAATAACTGTGGATTAAAAATATCGCTAAAAAGAGAACAGATGAGAGATGCAAATAAATTATCTCTTACAGAACGTCAGTTCAGAAACTTCAATGAAGCCAAAAAATCAAATAAAGGTATAAAACTTAATCTTTCGGCGGGCGCCATTAAAGACATCGCTAAGACGGGTGGTATATTTCCACTTCTTGCAGCTATACCAGCATTAATAGCCGCTGCAGCCCCAGCTGTTGCAAAAGCAGCTGCATTAGGCGCTGTTGGAACCGCTGCTGGAATGGCATTAAAGAAAGCAACGGGTCAGGGAATAAAATCTTCCAAAAAAAGGGGAAGGGTCTAAGATTGCCAGAAACCCCATATTCATGGTACGGAAAGGGTCTAAGACTTCCCGGAACAGTTCATTGATTCTGCCCATGTCCAATTTTGATTTACTCGATGCTGCTAAAAAATTAAAAATAAAAAACTTCAGAGGCGTTTTTATGCGTGATCAATTACCAAAAAAAACCAAACAATATTGAAACTGGTATTATTAATCTCGATAAAAACTCTGGTCGTGGCACTCATTTGGTTGGATATGCAATTGATCCACGTGGAATTATTTATTTTGATTCATATGGACTAGCACCACCAAAAGAATTTTTAGAATATGTTAGCAGCGATAAAATCGCTGTGCAAAGTACTCCAATCTGGTATTCAACATTACCAACACAAACATTAACTGATCCGCCAATATGTGTTCGTGAAGTACTCGCTGTACTTGATGCTGTATCAAAATCAACAACGCCACCTCATAAAGTCGTGCATGAATATACTACGTTATCACATTTAAACAGACATTAGTAAATATAATGGTAGATATTTACGGAAGATCTTCTCGTGGTAAAGCTCAGCAGCAAGGTGATTTATCTAAATATGCAACTCTTGACCAGCTCAGAAATGAAATCGATGATTTATTAAACATTACAAGTGTGGATCAAAATGAAGTCGTTGTTTTTCAGGATAAACAAGGACGATTAAAGACAAGTAATATACAACTACCAGATGTACTTATACGAATTCCTAATGCGGTTGTTAATAATATCGTTACTTTTACTGATCAAGGTAAAATACAAGATTCCGGTACGTCAGTCAACGATTATATAAAAAAAGCTGGCGATTCATTCACGGATCACATTATCATGAATCGAAATAAAATTATAGACCTTGGGAACCCAGTCGCAGATACAGACGCCGCAACAGAAAATATGTCGATGATCAAGAATCTAAGTACGTATTAGTCAACGGCGGTATAATGCGTGCATTTCTCAATATGAATAATAATGGTATTAATAATCTTAGAACACCAGAATCTGATTTTGATGCTGCAACAAAACAATACGTCGATCATAAGGAAATTCCTATGACAACTTCGCTAAAAACAATCAATGACGAAATGACTACACTCAATAATACTTTTTCTAGACATGTAGAAACGTTCTTAAATTTTCGTCGAAATATAAACAAAACCATTAAAGAATTTTTTGGGGAACAACCAACCGTTGACATAAAACTCCGACGTTAACACAAAACTAAAAGACATTGTCAGTGGAATACCTAATATTGTTCAAAAAACGAATCTGATTAAAATTCCACACGGACAAATTAAAAATATCGAGTACACAGTAGCATCAGGATCATCAACATGGACACCACAAAATAACACTCTCGAACATACCGCAGAAGGAACTGGGTTATACAGGCTGTCCATGTACGGTTTGGAAATTACTGCGGCCACGTCATCATCACCGAATGTATATCATAATCCTCTACTGGTGATGTTAACCAAGGACATCAAAGAAACATTTACGTTGACGTCAACGGAAATGCCCCCGAGACGTTACTGGTGGTGTCTGGAATTCGTAGCTGAAACTCCTTAATTAATTACTTAACGTCATTGTATAATGGATCAAAACCAAGGACCCCAGTCCTACATCGACGTTCAACGTCACAGATACAATCAAATATGTAAGTGTCAGATTGAATTAAAAAATATCATCGACGATTATACAGTAAAAGTAAAAAAATATCGCAGACGTATGGTTGTCATTGATATAATTGTTTACTCAGTTTCCGCTATTGTTGCTGGGGCCGGATTATTATTATCAACAATAACAATGACAGCGCCTGCAGTTGTAACAATTGTCGTTTCAACTTCAACGACTATCGCAGGCATTCTCAGTATTATAGCTAAGAAGATAGCTACATGTACAAATGATAAATTGCACGAGTATATAATAAAATTACATACAGCAGCAGCGGCGTATTCTAAATTATCGTCATATATTTCCTTGTACCTCAGCGATGGTAAAATATCTGAGGAGTTCGCAACGATAATGAAAACCTATGATGAAACATTCAAAATCGCTAACGATTTTGGTGACAAAGTCACTCACAACAGCCAAGGCGACAAAATGGAGAATTAAATAACAATAATAATAATGACTGAGTCCTCGACAACGTCGAGAGAATTACTTCAACAGATCGTCACTAATACAGCACCGTCAAAAACTACAATGATATCATTAAGTTCGACCAATCCTGAGTTTAGCGTTAATTTTCCAACCGCAATTCCTGCAAAAGAAATAGCCCTAGTGCAATTACGAGTTTATTATAGCTGGCCAAATATTAGATCAAAACCATTTAGTGGACTGCAACCGAATAATTCATTAGTATTCGCCAATAAAAATAAACCTGATGGAACTCCTGATTGGCAAGTAGTTAGTATTCCAACGGGCAGTTATCAAATAGAACAGATCAACGATGAATTCCAGCGCAGAATTAAATCTATTACAGGAAAAGAATCAAAAATAGCAATTACTGCTTATGAACCAACATTATCACCGGCGATTGAAATAAATTCTCCTGATTATTCTGTAGATATTTATCAAAGTTCGATTAGATCAGTATTAGGCTGGCCAGATATTTCACAAGTTTATCAAGGACCACCTGAACCACAACGATCTGATTTCGTTACAGATAAAAGAATATTTATAAAACTTCCAGAATATCGAAAAGTTAAATGCTTATCCATGGCAAAAATATTTAGGTGATAAAAGAGTTATACATTATATAGATATAATAGAAGACTATTTTATAAATACAATTGATGGTAAAAAAAGGTAAAATAGTGACTCTTAATGTTGATTTAATCAATTCATACGCTAATGCAATTAAATCTGAACATGAACGTGTATTTAATAATCTACGAAATTTATTTTCCAGCATTAAAATTTCCTACAACGATGATTTAAAAAATCAGATAATTGAAACAATACAACATTTGAATCAAGTTGCTTCAGACTTAGAATTTATGAATAATGTTATTGTTAACAGAGAAAAACATGTAATAAAACCAGCAACAGATAGATATGTAGTAAATTATATAGTTACTGAAGACGACCCAATTCAGCGTGTTCCATTCAATCGTTTGTTTACAACAGTATTTCTTAAACATTTCAGAATTACAAGAGAACAACTACCAATATTCATAATTCCCGGATTTAACTCGAAGAGCTAAAGAAATCAGTTAATGATCTTATTGATGAACACTTTAAAAGAATATGTGATTCATGGAGAAAATTAATACCTACACCAACCATTCTTAAATATAATAATGATCCATACGGTGGAAGTCGCCATATCTCACCTGGTATTGTTAATATAACATCAACGATCGCAGTCAATCTAGTATGTGACGTAATTGATGGTAGCTATCAAGTAGATTTTGAAAAATCCACTCAAGCTCAACAAGGATATATATTATAATCATTTAGTCCTCAAGCGCCCCCTGGGTGGTTAATTGTATCTGAGCCAATTAATCCAGTTTATCTACGTGTACATAATCCGCTATTTTCAAGGATAAATTTCAAGTTTACTGACCAGAGAGGATACTTGTTGGATTTAAGAGATGAGGAATTAATTATTAATTTGTATATACGCTCATAGAACGTCTGAGTAAATATTCCATGATATAATCAGGAAAAAAAAATCTGATTCTGAAATTTGTTTTTACAATAATGTTTGAGTAATAAAATACTTTATCAAAGATAGAACAGTTATTTTGTTAATCTGCAACTTCTATCTACATTTGTGGAATCTATACATTCATTATATATTACAGAAAATGTACACTTCCCTCAAACGCAGATAGAATAGGTTTTTTTTACAGATATTTCTGTTTGAAGCAAGTGCACATGTAATAAAGCGAGATAACTCTACTCTCTCTACAGAACAAATTAAACGATTATCTCCCTTACTACTACGTTTGATTTATAGACGACGAAGATATTTTGTTTTCGTTAATTATTTAGTGATTTATTTGTTCTCTGTAAGCAATTAGTTGTTAGCGAAGCAGCAATTTGTAACAGAGAGGGATATTGATGCATCTTTTGACTCTGATAACCTTAAATTCACGTCCGTTTATACTAGTGCGTTGAATTACAAATCAAAGTTATCAGGAGAATCAAATCCGTAACAGACAAAATACACTCTCCCACCATACCACCACGTGGTGGGTGTACTTTTGCACTCCCCGGGGTTGTGTATGGGGGGGGGGGGAGTGTACAAAATCTGTTGTGGATTTCGAAGATTCTCCCGTCATCATCATTGTATATATAATCATAATCATACGATCATATGTTTGTGCCGTCCGCAAAAAATATAATCAAAATCATAATCATATGTATATATAATCATAATCAAACAATTATGTGTTCATTAGGATAAGTTTATGTGTTTGTACCGTCCATTAGGATAAGTTTATGTGTTTGTACCGTCCATTAGGATAAGTTTAGGATAAGTTTATGTGTTTGTACCGTCCATTAGGATAAGTTTAGGATAAGTTTATGTGTTGTGTTTGTGTCGTTAATAAAAATTACGGATCACCCTCTGAACTTTCTAGGATGTTGTTTGGCAACTTAGGGGTTCACATGGGGGTTGAGTCTGTATAAATGTGTTTCGTCTAATTTCGAATATCCTCTGAGCTTTCTAGGATGTTGTTTGACAACCTAGGAGTTCACATGGGGATATTTCAAATGCCCCTGAGCTTGCTAGAATGTTGTTTGGCAATCTAGGAGCTCATATGGGGTTGTGTTGTGATTATGTTTTGTGAATATTTTTTTTTTCTTCAGATTTCACAAACAGGAACATTTTATAATCTAATTCAGAATTATTCAGAGACTGATTATTTTTATTTTAAAGAAATATTTATTATATAATGAACTACGAAAACGTTAATGATATTATTTGTGCTATTAAAAAATTAAAACATGACGGAATAAAAATATCTGATAATCTTGATCCTCAAAAAATTATGTGCGATTTTGAATTATTACAACAACGAAAATTCGAGAATAAATACACATTGCCATCCAATTATAGATTCGTGAAATTAATTTATCAATCTGTTAGAATCCTTGGCAATGGTAAACGACACACAGGTGAAGCTATTTGCACCTCTTGCACGTTCAATCGAATAGATTAGATCTGAATTGTCTCACGAGTACGAAAGAAAAAAGATTGTGGATAATCGTGTAATGCATTTGATTCTGTCAAAAAAGAAAGTGACACTGAGAGCAGCGACAGTGAAGGTGGACCACTGACAGAGTCAGGGACTAAACAAAAACCGTGGCAAAATTGACAGAGTCGAGCTATAAAGTAAAAATATTTGTTTTGTTTTTTGTTATTTTAAGTTAGGAGGACGGAGTTATCTGACATATTCAAATATTATCCGCTGATCATATTTTATTGAATATGCAGATTTGTATGTTTTTATTTGCGACAAATTGTACCGATTGTGGATATATGCAAAAATGTCTGGCAGCTGCATTTATTGATGGAAAAGTTATTTCTTGGCCTGTTTCTGTATTTATGGCTTTAATAGCTCTCTTTTTAAATACTTTACACCTTCCTGTATTTCCACGTGCAGAATTCTGACTGTGTAATAGCTTGCAGGTTAGATAAATGATTATTTTTGGGATTTCCATCAATGTGATCAACTACAAGTCCATCTTTGATGACCCCATAAAAACATTCGTATACGAATCTGTGATAAATAACATTTATTTTTACTGGTATTGAGTTTAAAATAACCAAATTTATCAAGATTACCGACTGTTTTTTTTAATCGACAGTTTCTGATCACACCATCACGTGATGCTTCATAATTTTTAATGATTGGATGCACCACAAATTCGTTTTGCTCCATTTATATATATAATATTATTTGTTTAAATCATTGTTTTGAAATCTGGCCAGATAATCTTCTACGGTTTTTATATGAGATTTACCTGACAATGTTAAAGTATTTTTTTGGTCATAATATCGTTTTAATTCTCTATATTTTTTACCGCCGCATTTTACACATAACTGAGTTTTTCCTCTGACTCCAACACCACATTGCACACACGGTTTTGGTCCTAGACTACCATTTTTAACGCTTTGCATATGGTAGCAGCAGAATTCATTCACGCATGCTTTGTTACAAGGAGAAGTATATCCGATTTTGAGCCAAATACATCGATTCTTTGTTTGAATCAGTATATATATATATATATATATATATATATATATATATATATATATATATATATATATATATATATATATATACTAAAATTTAATTTAAATATTTGTCTTAATTATAATGGAAGAATTATCCATCATTGAGCCTTCCGCAGTCTCAGCGGGAACTAGATTTGATCTTGACAGACTATCAGAATATAAATTTAGTGTTTCGATGCAAGATCTAGCTTTAACAAATGAGGATATAACCGAACGTATCCGTGAAGCCAAGAAGGAATTTCGTGACAATGATGCGGCTCATGTGTGGTCAACATTCAGAGTTGGAAATGTTGTCAATATGATGAATGACAAACGAGGGAGAATAATTATTAACCACCTTGATGTTCAAAAATATTTTATTTTAATAAAATTTATTGTAAGGACAGACGACGATACTTGGATTATCCGTGACAAGCGTGATCCAGTCCGCATACAGTCGGGAAATAATATTGTCATCTTGAATAATAAATCCAAGCCCGGAGTACTCACTGGTATTGACAAACCATATTATGAACGAAGGTACCCTGTGACTGCGGTTGTCTATGCAATATATCCGCTGAATAATAAACCTGACGTTGGGGATCTCAAACCGATGAGACTGTCAGAGTCAAGAATAAACTGTGTAGCTGAACGAGTTACAGAACACTTTACAAACGCAATACGTGGTAATGGTTTAACAGATTTACGACGCAAAAAAATAAATACATGGGCGGAAGCTGTTAAAGATACTGGAGCATCTATCAAAGATGTTACTGAGCTGGGAAAGCTATTAAAATTTCCAATAACAGTGAAGACGTTAACGGGAGAGAATTTGTATAAATCGAAATATGAATCAAGAGGAGCTTCGATAGATATCATTGATCATAATGCACATGCATGGACTAATGCTGTAACAATATTTCCACGAGACACAACGGTTAAATTTTATGATGGTCATATATTTGATTTTATCAGAAATATCAGTAAAAGTGACCCTGTATCTGTTTGGTTATTTCAAAGTTCAGAATATGATCATTATGATCAGTTTGTACGGCCCAGTGGCGATATTTATCGTACAGGATCACTTCATGAAGAAATGGAACATCTTGCTCTGAAATATACTTCTGACGATGTCAAAGTTAGACAATTACTGAATAATTGTTTTACCGTTCCATCAGTCGGTGCTCACTTTGCTCAGGAGAAAAATTTATGGAAACCGACACGATTGTAATTTCTTGAAGATATCCAGAAAAGTTGCATAGAATATGGACACGATGGATTATGGAATACTAAATACAAGTATAAGACGTTATCTCCGTTGATATGGTAGCGAGTTATCCTGGAAGTTTTCTTGGATACGGAGAATGTTCTAGATACTTTAAGAGATTCGGACATCCATCACACGAAATGACCAGAGTTGCAATAAACGGACCTTTACCAGATTTTGACTTAACCGGATTCGCATATATAGAATCATTCGAGTTTACAGAAAATCTCCATCCGATTACTTATGCTTGGTTTGGAAGATATTTTTCAGAAAAATGTTGGGTTCCAATAGTACTATTACGATATATGCTTGATGTTGGAATTTTAATATCTTTACAGGTGAGTGAGGCAATTATATCATATCGGTCACAGAAGCAAGTTTGGTTACCAGAACCGGATAGATTTAATATTGATGATGCCAGGAAAGAATTTCCTGATCTTGATGAAGATGACATTATTAAAATTACTAATAATATACGTAAATGCAGGGACGAGCACGATGAGAAACTTGCAAAAAATCTTGGTAGAAAGATAATCGGTAATTTACACAAGGAGGATCATACGACCATAAACGACACTGTACAAGATTAATTATGGACGATACTGAACTTGATTTTATAATCGCTGATACAACGGAAAAAAACACATTTATAAATCGAAGTAATGCTTATTTATCAGACGGAACCAAACTAGGTACAATTGTGAGTTATCTTGATGGTGACTCACCGCAGTTTACTCATTTAAGATCTTCGATGTTAGCCTACGTTTCGATAAATCTGCTGTCTATGATAAATAGATTTCCTCGTTACGTTGTCAGAGTTGCCACGGATTCGTTTTATATAAATAAAAAATATACGGATTTGTTAAAACCGCTACTTGGTAATGGTGAATGGGGATCATGGAGCATAAAACAAGAAAATATATTTAGTTATTCTGAATCTGCCGACGTTGAAATTAAGGAAATATATTACAAAAATAATAATCAAGCATCAAAGTCATCAGCACCATCTGTATATGATCCTGTGGCTAGACATAAGACTATTTATCTTAACGGATGCGGTGGTTCAGGTAAAACAACACGTGCTATTAAATTATTCCTGAACAACCATTCAGATATAATTGTTTTGACACCGACACATAAACTCGCCAGAGAAATAAAAGAACGAGGAGTAAAATCATGTACATATCATAGTTTCTTCAGATGGTGCGGAGACACATGGACTCCTGAGCGAATGGGTGAGAAATATATACCCAAGTATATTATCTGGGACGAGGTAGACACGGTGTCGTTAGAAATATTAAAAACATTTCTTGATTGGTTATTGACAAAGAATACTGCTGTAATAATGTGTGGTGATCATGGTCAGCCACCACCCTTTATTGGACAGTCACCACATGAATGGCTGAAGAATAATATAGATTATTATGAAGAAATAAATGATGACCATACAGCTATTGATGAACCGCTGAAGGAATTTAAAAGGTTAATCAGACTACAGCCAGATAAAATACAATGTGAGATAATGCGTAAAGTAATTCCAGAAAATACAATGAATGATTTTTTGAATTTATGGAGACCTGCTGATTTGATAGTCGCAAGTAGAAAGATAATTCCTGATGAACTGCAGGAGAAATTATTTCTGTTACATAAAGAAAGATTTTCAGATCTACCTGTACCATTATGTTATCGCCCAGCAGATACTCGACGACAGAACATTGAAGTTGAAATTCCTGGTGGTGGGATACAAAATCTTGTCTTGAATGATATTGTTTTGGTTGCTGTTGATGTTATTGAGAATGCGCTGAGTATGGATAAATCTCCATGGACGTTAGGATACGCTATAACGATTCACTCATCACAGGGATTAACTATTTCTGATACAAATATATGGATTGTAGATGATCGGATCGAATGGTCAAATTTAGTCTATCTTGCAGTATCTCGTGTCAGAAGAATATCTCAACTGCATAGGGTTATTATGAATTTTACAGAAAATTATGATCAAACTGTTAGTAATGACGTAATAAGAAAAAAATTATCTGGTTATAACCAATATGACAAAAAAAAAAATAAGCGTGACTTTGATATTGATACTGAATTTATTATAACACTAAAACAACGACAGAATAATCATTGTGCAAGCTGTAACTGTAATATGTTGTGGCAATATTCGAATAATAATCCAAGACAATTTACCGTAGACAGAATTAATAGTGATCTTGGTCATACACGTGATAATGTGATGCTGACCTGTCTTGAATGTAATCGACGTCGGGGCGCTGGACGCCCTGGTGCTAATTTACATAAGTGAAGGTGGTGGTAATTGTGTGTCTTTAGGAATTACTTGTAATTGTTCACGTACAAATCCACGTTGAGGTGCAGTTGAATCTAGTCTGTAGATTGCAGGTCTACATGTGGATCATACCACGCTAGAAATTGTATGTGTAGTCACACTCCAGATAGGATCAGTTGCTCTTTTTTTACCACCTTCAAGTTCACCAGGTTCATATAAATATCTTACAGTTACATTACCTAATACTGGTTGAGAAGAAGATTCACGTCGGTGTATTGGTATATATTGTTTTGTGATCGCATTAGAAGGTTTCATGGAAGTTGCACGAGTAATTTCATTATTTAACGCAGCTATCACACCTGGTAATCTTACAACCCATTCTCGAGATCTTTCCCCGGATTTAAAGTCAGTAGATATTTCCCTTGCATATTGATATCCAAATAACCGCTCAGCAAGTGTTCGATTAAATCGTTCAACGATTGCCTGATCACGATGAATTTCAGTGTGTCCTCGTCTGATTTTAACGTTATGTTTATTCATCAACGATAATACCGCACCAAGAAATTCTTTGCCAGGATCAACTTGTAATAATTGTGGCCATCGTAGACCACCACGCTGATAAATTCGTTCAAACGCAGATGCAACTTCAGATGCTGTCTTTGTTGATAATGGTTTCGCTTCCTTATATCTATTTGCAACGTCAACGACAGTCAGTGCGTATTTGTATGTGCGTGATTGACGTCTACCAATTTTAATGGTGTCATGTGGTAAAAATAAAATCTCTGCTTGATGAACATCATTAGGGGTGCTGACATCAAAATGTGCGTACTGAATTTTTTTAGGTGGTGGTAGATAAATTTGCCATATTGCCTGTCGTGCTAACCACGCTGCAGCAACAGAACGTGAGACTTTTGCTGCTTCAGCAAGTTTAGTAATCGCTGCTCTGCCTCTCCAATATACTCTTGGGCTATAATAAATGGATTCCATTATAATAGTTATATAATTAATTACCAGCCCCTAACATTATGTTACCTTTCATGGCAGTTTTTACTAGAAAACTAGTGAGTTTTTCTCTGACAGATTTATTGGGTATAGAATTTAATGCATGAATTAATTTTACATCTGCAAGATGCCGTTGTTGTAAATCTTTACTTTTATACGCAACATCATGAACATGACACGCTTGATCAATCTTATTTATTGGATACTCTCCTGGTCTTGGTTGATCTTGATCATCAAGTCGGATATCAAGTCGAGTTCCAGGACCACCATAATTATATCCAGGAAGATGTTTTTACCCCAGATATTTAGCCCATGGAGTTCCTGGTAATTTCCCTAATGAAGCGGCGATATCTCCACCGTTGACTGGCAAGTCAAGCGGAATAAATTTATATTTTTTTGTACCACATTTTACACATTTGCCTGTAATTGCACGTCTTTTATTTTTTGTTGTTATTGTTGTTAATCCAGTGGTATGGGTAGGTGCTCTGCATCGAACGCAATATAAATTCATGTTATTTATTATATGAATATAACTGACTTTTCTGCGACACAAAAACAAGAACCAGTAAAGCACCATCCAGCGTTACCGAATTCTATCAGAATGATTATAATAGGCCCATCTGGATCAGGCAAAACACAATTATTGCTTAATCTAATAATGAGATGGCTGAAGTGGGATAAACTATATTTGGTAGCACCATCTGTAGATGATCAGAGGTGTTACGAAATACTTAAAGATTTTAATGAAAATGCAAAATTGCTGAATGAAGACGGTAATGATGTTGTTGACTTTATTACCGATATTGATGAAGCCCCATCTGTAGATGACCTAGATGGATTTATTAATAACCTTGTAGTATATGACGATATTATGTTAGATAAACAATCAAATCCAGCTCGGATATTTTCCAGAGGCAGACATAAAAATACTGACGTGATTTATGTTACTCAGCGATATACACAAATTCCAAAAGTGATCAGAGATAACTGCAATATTTTAGTCGTGTTTAATGGAGTAGATAATTATACCTTACAAAATATTTATTTTACTTGGTGTTCAGGGGATATGGACATGATCAAGTTTAATAACTTCTTTTCAAAAGCACAAGCTGTTCCGTTCGGATTTATTACAATAAATTTACATGACCCAAGATCTAGGTATCGTATAGGTCTGGATAAAATCTTTGGTTAATTATAGCAGCAGGAAGGGTGAACGACAAAAACTGAGCGACCCAGCGAGTAAACGAGTCGCATAAAAATTTGAAAAATAAATACGTCAATGATGGAATAACAAAAATGAGCTAACCCAAAAGATTTATTGTCTGTTCTCAACCGTATGAAAATATACTCGGTTAGAGGCTTTGGTTTAACGTTATTGACATTGTTTTTTCAGCCTCTGTAGGAACCTTTATTTTTTAGACAAATGACGATTCAGACAAGTGGTCTGTTCACCCTGCCTGCTGCTATCCTAATATTTGACAAAATTTGGGATGTCATGGAAAACGATATATACGTATTTATGTAAAATTGATCAAGGAATTCATTGCAACTAGAATATTTTAGATGACGCAAAATGTGCAATATTTGCAAAACAATCATTACCCTCACCCCTGGTAAAATGGGGAAGATATTTTCGTCTTAATCTTTGGCAAAATTAAAGCTGCCGTACATAACCTCATGTCAATTTCGATGTAAAATTTATCAAGGAATCGATTGGAAAAGGAATGTTTGAGATGATGTTGTGGGAAACGTGCAATATTAACAAAATATTGTTGTGTGTATCCCTATACTTCGTCTTCGCCTAATTGTAGAAATATTTGTAAAAATACCTACGTCGCCGATTTGCTGGTTAAGTTTGAACACAAGGTAACGACTGCAATAGTTCAAATCGAAAGTATTAGTAAAGTTCACATTGTGCCACTAACAAACAGAATATTAAAGGAATAAATGTGTCAAGGTTAGATTGACGAGATCTCTACATACGAGACCATTTGTTTTGATCACGTGACAATATTCCGTTGGCGTTCACCTGACTTAGGGGGCGCTCACCAGTTATTATGTACTTTTGAGAGAGTGATGTATGTAAGGTGAAGTTGTTTGCATTTAAAAGATGCACAGTGGAGATAATGTTGGCATACCTTTATGCTACTTTGATGTAATGTGGCTGAGATTTCTTTGGATATTGTACTTTTGGAAATTGTAAATGATGTTAGCACACCGCTAACTAAAATGACTGCTCCCTTGTGCTACAAAAATCAGCCTGAATTTGTCTAAAGTACACTATCCTTAGCAGCTATTAAAATAGGGAAAATGAATTTTGCCAGACTAGACAATACCAGCTTCTGAAAGTACAATGAATGAATTACCATATATATAAAATGTAAAAAAAGTTATCGGCTCCTTTTTTTCTTTTTACAATTTTCCTCTGAAGTTCAGGAAGTGAAAATGACCAAGTGGAGCTAGCACTTTTTCGAAAGGGGCACATCTGGGGTAAGGCCAAGCTGTATACTCTATAACCCATATTACACCCATCAATCATACACCAAAATAAAGGGAATTAAAGGTTCTTTGAACAATACCTAAGATATACAAGGTCCTTTCTAAACAGCCAGAATAACTAGTGAGGAAACCCGGGGAAATTCTTTTTCTTTAAAATTCTAACCCTATAAAAAAAAATACGAAACAGTAGTGCGCCACCTTAGTATAGCAGAGTGCAAAGGCAGGGAGCATAGCAGGGAACCAGACTATGCGTTGAGCCTGGTTCTCTGACTACAACACGGCATAAGACAAAAAAGCAGTCTAGGTTCTATCGCTGTTGCCCACCTTTCCTTCAATAGACATGTTCCTATAGTGCAGACATATAAATTACGAACGGTATTGACATTTGACAACCTTGACCATTCAACAAATGGGCGATAGCTACAGGTATAACGGTACCAATTGTACATCCCCAGGGGGGCGGAGCTTAAGGTGTAGAAAACATTGTATTCAGAAATAAACAACAAAACTAGCTGTGACTGGTGCATTATGTAAGAGTTGTACTTTCTGTTAGGCTTTAAAAAAAAAAGTTGAGCCTCTTGGCAACATGTGAGATTATGTTAATTCATATCTAGATCATATTTTGTATTTTTTATGATTTTTTTAAAATGTGGTACACATGACTGAAAATGTGTCTGGTGTGACTAGATAAATCTTACCTCTGTCTAGTTCCAGCAGAGTTATCTCTCTTAAATGCAATGGAGTACCTGGTTCTGTCCTTGTCAAATTGACAATCTAACATTGTTCTCTATGACAGTGTGTAACACGCATGCTGAGGTAGGATATAAAGTATATTTATTTCACAAAACATTAGCATTGAGGTCTATGGAAAAACAATTGGTACCGTGATACCTACATAAGGAAATGGAACCATGCTATTGCCCCATACGCTCTCTCCCTACAAGTCCCTTACGATCTAACCAAAAAAAAAAAAATATTATTATTCTCGCATCGTATTCTGACCTTGCTCCGGACATTGACCTGGAATGAGACGGCCTTAAGACTTCTGAATGACGGTATTTTGGATAACTGTTACGATTTTAAAAAGGCGCTAAGCTCGAATAATATAAACTTTTATTTTAAAATAATATATATATATGTTATTAAACTGTTGCAGGAAAGTTCTTTCTGCAATAAATTTTTGATGTTTATTAATACCTGGGAAAATAAAATATCGAGTACACATATACCAACGTTTTGTTTGGGTGAGGTTTACTTTATTGATGTTTCGGTCACTCACCTCACAGATAAAGTACAAGCTGTCTTTCGGATGTTTACTAAAAGTCAGAGGGTGTTCAGGTTCGAGGATCTGTACTGTTCGCACCAGATTTTTTAAGCACCTTTCAACTTGATTGAACTATACAGAATACAAAAATTACAGAATCAATGGATATTTTGCACCCAATGGAAATTGTGCATGAGAGGTAAGATATAATAATAATAATAAGAAGAAGAAGAAGAAGAAGAAGAAGAAGAATAAGAATAATTGAACAGTAATTTGAATTTTGAGTTGCTTGAAATTGCTTCTTAAATCCGAACTTTATTCTCCTTCTTTAATTATCAGTAAATACTAATGTCATAGTGGCAAAAAGGAACGCTTTTAAACATTAAAATTTCTTGTTTATTCTTAAGAAAAGGTACTCGTTACTTAAACAAAATGTGTAATAAACTTTTGTAGCTACTTCGTTCTTTTGCATGTGCAAAAATAACGCGTTACCTTTTATAAAAGCCACTCATTACTTTCGGGAAATGAATGCGTCAAGATATCGTGAAAGAAATATTACAGTATACAACATCGTTTGGAAAAATATGAAATTCGTGGCCGATACTGCTTTTACAACACACACACACACACACACACACACACACACACACACACACACACATATATATATATATATATATATATATATATATATATATATATATATATATATATATATATACCAGATGACGCAGCAAGACTCTAGTGATCATATACGTATGATGAGAGTTACCTATGAAGGTTATTCGCTGTTGAATCCACACTCTTGTAATTCAAAAGATACTTAAATATAATTTTGGAGGCACCTTTGAAGTATAGTTTTCTATCGAAAGGATCGCCTCAGCGGCCATCATAATCCACTATAGTATACTTAATGTTGGAAGTTTTACATCTGTTCTATGACTTCTACTAATTGGACCGCACGAACTGGAAAAGCAAATCATTGGGTTTATTTCTATGGAAAGGTGCCAGATATTTTCTTGCTCACGATTCGTCCACCACTGTGAAACTGCTAATTTATAATTTTCGCCATGACATTGAAAAAAGGAAGAAAAAGGGAACAAAATCCCACGATCGAGGATATTCCCTGTCCTCTTCTCAGTTTTGCTCAGTCCGAACCTTTATTGATTGGCATACGTATTCTGAAGTTGATAAATTTAGCTTTGTCTTAAACCTGAATGTTGTTACTACAATTGAGGACGCATGTAGTTCTGGTATTAATTCATTGTCCACAATCACCATAAACTGGCTTCATTAACGTTTACTGTTCATATCCACTCTAGGCAGATAGCGGGAGCTAATAGCGCATAGTATTGTGCCATGAAATGTTATTTTTTTATCGAGCATTACATTTTGTTGCATCGACACTAAAATAAAGCGGCAGGATATACCGCGTAAATGATACGAAATCGAAATCTTTAATGGTCGATACGCATATTTTCATTCATTCATTCATTCATTCATTCATTCATTCATTCATTCATTCATTTAAAACAAAAAAGGAAAAAAGAAAGCAAGCATAAAAAACAAAAAGCAAAAAACGTAACACGTTACATATATTAGAAATATTACGGTTTTTTTGTAGCAGTTTACTTTGACCAAATATATTAATTTCTAATGCGTTAACGTTTATGTAATGAAGCGCTGTACGTTTGTATTGAATACACATACGATAGATTGTTTCTTTTTTACGCTTTAAATTGTTACACGTTACTTTTTGAAAGTTTTTATTTTTGAAGAACCATACTTTTAATTGGCACTATATAGTTGTATTGTATTGAAGTGCCATGAAATACAACACATATATAAATTAATTTTTGCCGTGTTGCTGTTATCATTTATGAGATGACCAGATGCTCGACCAGTTTTATTTACTAATTTATTTTTTTATTTATTTGTTTGTTTGCTTGCTTGTTTAGTATAAAGATTAACACATAAGGCGATACATGTAATATAAAAAGATACTTTAAATGCGACGTGTCACGTAGACAAAACAGATACAATACATATATAATGACAGAAGACGAAAGTGATAAGATTACTCACAGAAACTCGCAGATCTACGCGACTGGAATCGCTATTTGATCATTAAATACAACGAGATACATGTAGATGTTCAAATACAGTACCGCGGAATGGAATTAATAATCCTGGGGAACTAGTGGTAAAAAAATGGCTTTTCTATAATGAAAAACAGATAGTATGTACCTTCTTATTTTTCTAACTTAAAATAAATTTGTGTCACTGACGATGATAAAGCTTCAACGGGGTGAAAACAAGAGTGTAATGTGTCGAATTTTGAAGAAGTACTGAATCTTCAAGTTGAATAAATTGTGCATTAAAATTTTATCATTGTCAAGCCAGAAAAGTCTTTGAGAAAGGTCAATTGATATTTCCCTTATTTCATCTCTTAAACATTAAAAGACCTACGTTTAAGCTTCAGTGGAATTGACCCAGTCATTGTAACGGTATCTTTGCAGAGAGTACATTAGAACTACCGACCGTATCTGTTTGTAACGGACCGCAGGTCAAATAAGTGATCTTCAAAGGAAAGTTTATTGCATAGTATTGTAGGCTATCAAAATCTGATGAAAGACATGATTATTTTGGGGAGAATTTAGGAGTAGTTGCTTTCGATTGGTCAGTTCAAATTAAGGCGTACACTTTGGATTTTATGGGAGTTTAAATTTACCGACCTTAGTCAAAATTCTTTAGTCAGATATTTGTCTTGTGAGAAGACAGGTTGACTCGGTGCGAAACCTAAAAGTATAGAGTTTTCCCTCGTTAACAAGTAAAGAGGCCAGATAGCTGTCTTGAAAGGAAAAGACAAGCTATAGTGCTAGGACGCACGGATTGTGTGGAAAAAAAAACAGCATCAAGGGAACAGCTTTCTATATCCCTCCCCGAGAACCCGATGAGGACAGTCCAAGAGTGAAGTCCGCAAATAGAGAGTTCGGAATAGAAGGGTCAGAGGAAGAACCAAGCATATACGCTAGACGTGGAGTACACAAAATCAATAGAGGAACGACGCCAGATGATGCAAGTCAGGCGTGGACATTGTACTCTTTTCACCACTCGTTACTATGATGAATGAATCCGTAAATTGAACACTGCTATTAAATTCCATTCATGTAAATATGTTGGATTGATTTTTGTTGTTGTTGTTGTTGTGGGGCTTAACCCCATTTTTCAGCACACGATAGGCTATACATGGCGGCCAGTATTAATGGTGGAGGAAGAAACCGGGAAATCCCCGGAAAGAACCACCGACCCACGAGAAGCTACTGGCAAGCTTTCTCACATATCCACATTCGCCGAATCCTAGACCCGAACCCACGCAGACAGAGGTGAAATGGCAGCGATCCGTAACGGAGAGCGCTTTAGACCACTCGGCCACTCGGGGCCCCCTGTTGGATTGAAATTCCAATTTTAATTTATCTATTAATTAATTAAAAATTTATTTTATTTTTATTATTTAAGGGGGCTCGTATTTGTTTGTTTCTTCTCAATAGTCTCGCCCAGGTCTCTGTCAATGTTCTATCTATCCACTCACACTGGGCAATAACATCGAGGGAGGTCATCCTCTAGATAACGATCGCCAAATCAATCAACAGAGGGGCACACCCACATGACACCCCTTTACAAAGAGTAATGGTCCCCTGTGCATTTTATCTATGCTCCTTTCATTTAATAATAATAATAATAATAATAATAATAATAATAATAATAATAATAATAAACAAAATTACCGCATGAAAAACAAGATTAAAGTCTTCTCGTGATTATTGACACTGTGATAATTGTAGAACACTCGTAATCGTTTTGTGTATAACCATCTTCTACATAAAACATTATTAAAGAAGAAACAAAGAAAAGCAAATCAAAACTTTTGTCCCACACAGACAAGTAAATTTAAAGATCAAAGTAGAAAATCACTAGCAGAGTCGTCACGGTAATAAGTTTAGCAACAAAAGTCGGTATCCATAGATAATGCCCATTACTTTACAAGTGTAGACGGAATGAAAGTTTGCTAAATCTAGCTCTCTTGAACAATTCAAGAATATAAAAGTGGTAATGTATATAATTTAAATATAAACATGTATCCTCTAAAGCTGTAGAAAATATGCAGACTAATAGATAAATATTTTCAACTCGGGTAAAAAGATTGTTAAAACGTCGCGTTCGATAAAGGACGAAATTACGCAACTGTTGTGGCTAAACATAAAAAAATTGTTTAGGGTTAAATTGTTATTACAGTTTGAAGACCTCATACAATATACGGTTTGAAGATCACATACACCGTATAGTTTGAAGATCTCATACACTGTACAGTTTAAAGATTTAAAGATCTTATACATTGTACAAGATCGAACGATTCAGCAAAAAGCTGAGAAGAAACCTAGGCAAAATAAATTTACATTCAAAACAATATACGATGCCTCGATGCATCTCTAGTACAGGCCAACAATGACTCCAGTTTGAAATAAGTCAGACATGTTTCGAAAAGCTACAGTTAAAGTATCCGTTTAAGACAGTATTCATGTTGCCCTGCTGCTAATTTAAATCTAGCATAATATTATCAGATATTTAAAAGAAAATGTTCATTTTGCGTTTGGATTGTCTTTGCAAAAAAAAACAAAAGAAGAAAAAACAAGACTTTAAACACGACTAAGGCACTACGAGTCCACTGTCTTTTTATTTATTACATATAAGCCATGCAAATTTATTCTCATATGTGTGTCTGTATATATTGTTACGTGTAGGCTCGTACAAAAGTAGCAAAAGAAAAGAGTGAAGCCAACAAGCTTTGTAAATTTTAACAAAATAATTTATTTCCCCAGAAAACAATGTAAAATTACGAAACAGGACTTACGGTTTGTGAATATAATCCAAAAATTAATCCTACAATTGAAAAATATAAGTCCTATCATGAAACAATTCTAATTGAATCCAGGTTCGAATCTCGATGAAATTCCAATATGGAAGGCGATGACGTCAGATAAGGTTGTTGTACTAATGGCAACAGATCCTCGTTGAATCACAGTTTATAATGTTTCCGTTTAGAATTCCAGAATAAATTTCCACTGAATATCTTTCTCCCAGAACTTTTATAAATATGAAGTACTTGTTTAGTTTTCTGGAGAATAAATTATTAACACCAAAAAATAGATGAACTTCAGACCATCTGACATCAACAATAGAAGAAACACCTTGAGCTCTGAGGTGTAGGAATACGACTGCCGAAATTTTACTGAGATATCGGTATTAAAACCAACTAAAACGTCATTTCAGTCCCGCGTGATGGGTCACGTGATATCTTAACATTGAACAGCGCAATAAAAAAATGCTATTTAGCACCTAGGCAAGAATAGCCTTATCTAAAAATCAAATTCTCACGCTGGAAATAAAAAAAGAAAGGCTGTTTACAATTTAGCTAACACGTGGGCCGAAATGACCTTCGTAATAGCCAATCGTTTTAACTCGATGTTTACAAGATCTATGAACCAGGGTGAGCTAAAAAGAGTGCTGAAGTAACAGCTATAATCTAATCAGGTCAAGCCAATTTTCCGAAAAGATATTCAAATCCAATGAAAATTATCATTACAATAAAATGTAATGAAACAAAAATAAAATAAAAAGAATTTTAAAACTAATACACAAGCAATTTAATTACATATACGTAACACTTCCCCCATAAAGAAAGAAAGATTTATATAATAAAGCTTTCTTTTTACCATATGTAAATTATACAAGAGGTAATACAAAATTGCATTACAAAATTCTTATGAATTATACAAAGTGTACATGAAATAATATTTCTATACACGGGAAAGTGCATCTGCAATCAAATGTCTTTTCCTTTGATGTGCCCGATATCAAGATTATATTCTTGCAAAAACAAACTCCACCTTAATAATCTTTGATTTTTATTTTTCATCTTGTCGACGAAAGTAAGGGGGTTGTTATCACTAAACACAACAACCGGAGAAGGGGCTGAGCTAATGTAAACTTCAAAATGCTGTAACACCAATATTAAAGCGAAACATTCCTTCTCGATTGTTGAGTAATTTTTTGGTGCTTATTTAATTTCTTAAGAGAAATAGCACACTGGGTGATCAACACCATTTCTATCTTTTTGAATCAATACTGCTCCAACCCCAACATCACTTGCGTCCACAGATAATTTAAGAGATTCATTGAAATTTTGGAGCTGTGAGAACCGGCGTACTGTTGAGTATGGCTTTTAACCTATCAAAAGCCTCCTGACAATTTTCGGTCCAAAGAAACTGTTTTTCTTACTTAACAAGTTTCTCAGGGGTTCAGCAATATTAGAAAAATTGGAACAAAACTATTGATAGTATCCGGCCATACCCAAAAATCGCATCAGTTGCTTTTTATTGACAGGCATAGGGAAATCAGAGATAGCCTTGATCTTAACATCTATAGGTTTAACTTGACCATGTCCCACAATATGTCCTAGAAAAGTTACACAAGCACGGCAGAACTCACTTTTAGATAAATTGATTGTCAAATTTGATCAGTGAGTCTTTCAAAGAATTTCCGAATCGTGGCTAGATGTTCTTTCCAGGTGTCGTTGTAGACGATAGCATCATCGAGGTAAACATCACAATTATCTAGACCACAGGTAATCCTATTCATCAAACAGTACTTGGTGAACCCTTCATCCCGAACGGCATACTTTATATTGATAGAGTCCATATGGAGTCACAAATGTCGAAATTTCCTTTGTTCTTTCCGTAAGTGGAATTTGCCAAAATCCTTTCAGAAGGTCAAATTTGGTGACGGACTTGGCATTTCCAATTTTATCAAAACAGTCATCAATTCTTGGTAATGGAAATGAATCTGTTTTTGTCACACTGTTCACCTTCCTATAATCAATGCACATACGGAAAGTTTTATCTGGTTTCGGAACAAGTATACATGGTGAACTCCAATCACTTTTACTGGGCTCTATGAAATCGTTCTCCAGCAAATACTGAATTTCCTTTTTCAACTATTCCTGTTTCAGAGGGTTCATCCTGTATGGGTGTTGTTTCACAGGTTTTGAATCTACAGTTTCATCGTCATGAAAAATTTTGTTTGTCCTCGTAGGAATATCTGGGAACAAGTGCTCATATTCGAATAATAACTGTTTAAGTTCATTCCATTCTTGTTGCTGCAAATATAAAAGTTTCTGGTCCAGATTTTTCATAATTTCCGAATTCCGAAGATTTGTTGCTCCACGATCAACATAGTCCAATTGAATTTCTTCAATTAAATCCTCAGTTTGTGGGACAGGCACAACTAAATTAATTGCACGATTTACTTGGCTATCTCTTTCAATGTACTCCTTTAACATGTTAATGTGGCAAAGTTGTTGTTTTCGCCTACCAGGAGTATTTATGATGTAATTTAAATCATTTACTTTCTTTTCAACCGTGTATGGACCATAATACTTGGCCTGAAGGGGATTTTGTGGAATGGGCAAGATAGCTAGAACTCTATCACCAGGCTGAAAATTCCTATCCGTTGAGTTTTTATCATATCTTGATTTCATTTTGGACTGAGTAGAGTGCAGATTTGCTCTTGCGACCTCACAAGCCTTTGACAACTTGTACCTAAAATCAGAAACATAATCAAGAAGATTCAGCTCAATATCTTCATTTGAAAGAAGTTTCTCTTTCAACAACTTCAAAGGTCCACGCACAGTATGTCCGAAAACCAGTAAAAAGGGACTGAATCATAAAGATTCTTGAACGGACTCCCTAACAGCAAACAAAAGTAAATTAACGCCTTCATCCCAATCTTTACTCGTATCAAAGCAATATGATTGAATCATATTCTTCAAAGTCTGATGAAATCTTTCTAAAGCCCCTTGGCTCTCAGGGTGGTAAGCAGAAGATTTAAATTGTTGAAAGCCTAATTCATGCATAGCTTGTTGGAAAATTCCAGACATGAAATTTGACCCTTGATCCGATTGGATAGATTTGGGAAGGCCAAAATTTGAGTAAAACACTTTATCCAAGCTTTTACTATGGTTTTAGTTTTAATATACCTCAGAGGAATTGCCTCTGGGAATCTTGTTGACGCACACATTATGGTCAACAAATATTGGTTGCCTGACTTGGTCTTAGGTAAGGGACCAACACAATCTACCATAATTCTGTTAAATGGTTCGTCAAATGCAGGAATAGGTTGCAGATGAGCCTTAGGTATCTTCTGATTGGGTTTTCCTACCATCTGACAAGTATGACAAGATCTGCAGTATTTACAAACATCACTTTTGATTTTTGGCCAGTAAAAGTGAGTCAAGATCTTGTGATACTTTTTTTTATGCCTAAATGACCAGACAGAGGAGTTTCATGGGCCAAACTAAGTATTTCCTGTCTGTAAGATTTCGGAACTACAATCTGATAGTTCACTGAACACTCGTCACTAGCAGGTACCTCGGGAGGTCTCCATTTTCTCACAAGAATTCCGTTTTTAATGAAATAAGAGACAGGTACTTCAGTGGCTTCAGTTTCACTAATGGCCCATTGAAACAAACTGGAGATCTCAGGATCTTTTTCCTGTTCGACGACAAGTGATTGTCGTTTGTCACCCTGATTAAATTAAAGAGAATGAGTATTTAAAAGAGGATCACTGTGATCAATACCTTTTGATTGATCCAAACAAGGAGTGAAAATGACCTCATCAAAAGCCTGACCAATACATGTGTCAGCTAAAGCAATAATTTTCATATCAAATTCATGCTCAAGAGCTTTCTTTGCCATAGCTCTAGTAACTGCACAAGCTGGGTATAAATCAGGGTATTCTTTGTCAATATGATCAACTTTCTGATCCAAAGAAGGCTTGTCAGTTACAAGTGGATTAACCACAACCTTGTCTCCAGCTAGGTCGTTGCCTAGTAACAAACGAATGCCCTCAACGGGTAAAGTAGATACTCTACCGAATGTCACAGGTCCTGAAACTAAGTCTGATGACAAATTTACAGAATGGACAGGAACATTAACAAAGACACACTCTACTCCCTCAATCAGAACACTCTCATCAGAACAGGAATTCTCAGAAAAAGGCAAAGTACCTGATAATAAAAGACTCTGAGAAGCTCCTGTATCCCTTAACATTTTAATAGGGATAGGATTGGCCAAATCACCCAAGAGTGATATAGAAACCTTCGACATGAATGGTTCATAATTCTCCATAATAAAATCAGACTGGGGTTTATTAGACCCAACAAATGTATTGCTTTCAATACATGACCGTGACCTTGACCTCTTAGAAATAAGAGCATTTGGGATAGGTCTATCTTGATTCTGATGCCAATATTTCAATTTGAAGCAATCAGAAATGACGCGTCCTTTTTTCTTGCAATAGGTACAAGTAGGAATACACAAGGATTTTGAATCAAGTTTATCAGAAGCCTGTTTGTGCCAGACTGAGTTTTAGAAGGAGTCATATTAGGTTGAAATACCTTTCTACCAGTAGACTGCTGAGTGAAAGATTTGCCTACAACAGGAACTTTATGAGGTAAGGAATACTCATCAGCAGCAAGAGCAGCATTTACCAAGGTTTCGATCTTATGCTCTTCAAGATGATTCTTAATGTCATTAGGAACACAATTCTTGAACTCTTCAAGTAACACAAGTTGTTTGATATTTTCATAACCATGTTCAACTTTGTTGGCTAAGCACCATCTCTCAAATAACTACTCTTTTTCTCTTGCAAATGCGACATAAGTTTGTCCAGTTTCTTTTCTATAGTTTCTGAATTTTTGCCGATAAGCCTCAGGGACTAACGCATAACCCCTTAAGATGCACTCCTTAACCAAATCATAATCAGAACTTTGCTGTACTGACATTGAATGGTAAATATTACTAGCTTTACCAATTACTACACATTGTAGCAGTCGAGTCCAATACTCCCTTGGCCATTTCAAATTTTCCGCAACATTTTCAAAACGAGGAAAATATTTATCTACTTCTTTTTCTCTAAAAGGGGGCACTAACCTGATATTTCTTGTAGTGTCAAAACTTGAATTTTTATGTGAAGTGGAAATGTGCTTTTCACTTGCCAGCTCTATTTCTTTCATTCTAATTTGAAATTCCCTTTCATCCTTCTCTTCTTGCATCTCTCTCTTACTCCTCTTTCTCAAATTGTAACTCTCTCTCTCTCTCTCTCTCTCTCTCTCTCTCTCTCCTCTTTCTCAAATTGTAATTTCATTTGTTTATCATTCTCTATTTCCTGTCTCTCTTTCTCTTTCTCTTCAAATTGTAATTGTTTCTCTCTCTCTCTCTCTCTCTCTCTCTCTCTCTCTCTCTCTCTCTCTCTCTTCAAATTGCAATTGCAAATGCTTCTCTTCAAATTACAACTACAATTGTTTCTCTTTCTCTCTTTCCTCTTTCTGAAGCTCGAGCTTCCTTAACTCCAATTCCATCTTATATTTCATTTTTAATTCCATACTTTTATGTCAGAGTCTGATACAGACTTACTGACCGAAGCCAAAACACTTTTATCAAGAACATTCTTCTCTAGCAAATATTGAATCAAAATGTTTTTAATTTCTTGTTTCGTTAAGGAAGATTTTGCCTCAGAAAGATCGTATTTTCTGGCAAGTTGAAGCAACTCATCGTTTTTCAAACTATCCAACTGCTCCTGAGTAGGACTAGAAAGAAAAGTCTAACTTTTAATGACATTGTGAATGAAAGCCTGTTGTTTTCACTAAAGATTTCAAACAAAATGTAAAATAGTACTTGGGATTTAAAAACTAGGAGAATTTAAATTTGAAAAATCAATTTTCTGAAATATTTTAGCCAAAATTCAAATATCCCGGACGAGCCCCCAATTTTCTCTTGTTACGTGTAGGCTCGTACAAAAGTAACAAATGAAAAGAGTGAAGCCAACAAGCTTTGTAAATTTTAACAAAATAATTTATTTCCCCAGAAAACAATGCAAAAATACGAAACAGGACTTACGGTTTGTGAATATAATCCAAAAATTAATCCTACAATTGAAAAATATAAGTCCTATCACTAAACAGTTCTATTTGAATCCAGGTTCGAATCTCGATGAAATTCCAATATGGAAGGCGATGACGTCAGATAAGGTTGTTGTACTAGTGGCAACAGATCCTCGTTGCATCACAGTTTATAATGTTTCCGTTTAGAATTCCAGAATAAATTTCCACTGAATATCTTTCTCCCAGAACTTTTATAAATATGAAGTACTTGTTTGCTCTGGAGAATAAATTATTAACACCAAAAAATAGATGAACTTCAAACCATCTGACATCAACAATAGAAGAAACACCTTGAGCTCTGAGGTGTAGGAATACGACTGCCGAAATTTTACTGATATATCAATATTAAACCCAACTTAAACGTCATTTCAGTCCCGCGTGATGGGTCATGTGATCTCTTAACATTGAACAGAGCAATAAAATAAATGCCATGTAGCACCTAGGCAAGAATAGCCTTATCTAAAAATCAAATTCTCACGCTGGAAATAAAAAAAGAAAGGCTGTTTACAATTTAGCTAACACGTGGGCCGAAATGACCTTCGTAATAGCCAATCGTTTTAACTCGATGTTTACAAGATCTATGAACCAGGGTGAGCTAAAAATAGAGCTGAAGTAACAGCTATAATCTAATCGGGTCAAGCCAATTTTCCGAAAAGATATTCAAATCCAATGAAAATTATCATTACAATAAAATGTAATGAACAAAAATAAAATAAAAAGAATTTTAAAACTAACACACAAGCAATTTAATACATATACGTAACATTATATATATATACATATATATATATATATATATACTCATATATATATATATATATATATATATATATATATATATGTGTGTGTGTGTGTGTGTGTGTGTGTGTGTGTGTGTGTGTGTATTCGTTTTCTTACCAAGAGAAACAAAAAACAAGTGTTCTGTATATTAAATTATTCAATTTAATCTTACATATCGTTTCAAGCGTATGTCATTTGAAAACAGAATCATAATATGTGAAGCCAACAAATCAATATTCATGTCCAACAATTTATTCTTATGAGCCGAATAAATTGCAAAAAGAAATGTAGGTTCGAATAAATTACACTGGCTCTCTACGAGATAAAACCATAATATTTTACATATTTTTATACGTATATGAAGTAGAGGCTTCAAGTTAACCTCTAATTATTGACTTGTATGATTATTATACGTATATGATGCGCACAGGCTTTAATTTAACCTTAAACTATTGACTTGTATTATTACACGTTTATGAAGCTGATTGCGTCAAGTTAATATGAAACTATTGTTTTGCATCAGTATACGTATATCAAGAGAATAGGATTGAAGTTAATATCAAACTATTGACTTGTATTATTATTATTATTATTAGTAGTAGTAGTAGTAGTAGTAGTAGTAGTAGTAGTAGTAGTATTATACGTATATCAAGCGGATAGGCTTCAAGTTAACCTTATACTATTGTTTTGCATCATTATACGTATATCAAGCTGATAGGCTTCAACTTACCTCAAACATTCAAGCTCCTGCTATACTCATACCGGGCTTATTTGTAAGACATTTAAAATTCCTGGTAGGTATTTAAACAATGGGCATATTTAGTGTGAAAGTAATTAAATACTTACAAGTGCATCTGCATAAATACCTTCGTCATTGGATGCTAGTGCTTCAGTGGAAAGTAGCAGTGGAGTGTGAAGAGAAAAAACTCCTACTCAGTTAAAAAGTAATTTTAAAATAAAACAATATTTTTTCCAGGACATAAATTAATATAAATATACAGCAGTAACTGTATAAATGTTCGTTGGAAAAATAAATGAAAATGCTTTTAAAACTGTGATTGTTGAAGCAAATACCATTGGATTGCTTTACAGGATAGTGTAGACTACGAGACCAGAAAGTAGATCTCCGCATTTTTTTCCCCAACATTACTGCTAGAGAACACCGGCGCTTGGCACTAATTATGCTGGAGTTTTCAGCCCAAACTGGGTCGGACTATCGGTCGTTCGCTAGTAATTAATACATTTATTTCGACTGACCTTTGTAGGTGATGATAAGTAAAATCCTTCGTCTTTTTAGCCATGTCCTTAGATTCTTCTGAGCACTCACTTTTGTAGTATGAATTCCTGTCAGAACAGAACTCTGTGTATCTGCCAATTATTGACCTGAAAATGAGTCAGTTGCTTACGCATGCGTGGAAGCGAGCAGTCCAGTATGTTAGAGCCAAAGGCTGAAAACTCTAGCACAAATCGTGTGTCAATATCATTCCCCCCCGCCATAAAAACGGAGATCTACTTGTTGGTCTTTGTAGGCTACAGAAATAGGAAATTTCTCCAGTCACCTACCTGTTTTCTTCAATATATTGTATACATTTTATGGAATCAAAATGGTCTGCAACCTCTCTCATTGTCAGGATTTTAAATCATTTTATTTTCAAGCTTTCACATCGGGAGGAGCATAATTTAGCTATTATCTTCACCGGCTAATAGGTTTTTAAGATGCAGAGTTTCTCGGATGCGGTTAAGCATATAATTATCTGCATGACCGGATCAGAGAATACAAAAGAGTAATGCTGAAAACAAATGAGTGCTCATCAAATTTCCATATATATATACTACTCTTTTTGAGACCTTCTTGAATCATATTCTGAGGAATATTTAGGTTAGTGTATTCTTTAAATTATCGTGCAAATTCCACTAAACATTTAAAATAACAATGATTCTTTTTAAAAATCACGTAACTTTTTTTTTTTCTGTCTTAAAAGCCAAAAATCCGGAATATTGTCATTGAGCCAGACTCTTCGCATAATTTTCGTGAAATCTTCGTTCTTGGCCTGGTTCCCGACATTGCTATAGCCGCCTCCATAAGGATAAGAGGAACAGAAAGCTAGTCTATTTTCCGCCGTACGGAATGTTAGGCGAAGATCTCACGGAGCCACGCGATATATCATATTTAATCGAGACTATGATCTCGCGTAAGGCCCTTATAGTTATGGCCGATAGGTCAGAAAATCGATCTACTGACTTATTGGACAGCAGGTAAGGCATTAAAAGCTATATGAAGGCTAGATTGGTGACATATATATTCGGCGAATATATTTGTGAACATTTGTTAGGATTTGACGGAGTATGATCAGCTGTTATTCTCTGTAAAGGGCAGTAAAAATGGCATGTCCTTCTTCGAAAGTAAGGAATAGAAGGGTATTTTTGCCAATTGTTCATTGTCAGCTATTTGCTCCATTATATAGTTATATATTCATTTAAGATATAAATTTTACTTAGCATGTTTGGGTAATTCCTACCATTTTAAAACGGCGTATCTCAGAGTACATAGCCTTCTTCCCATAGTTACAGGCACGACAGCCACACAGGGAAAGAAAATTGGTTGGCTCCCTTTTGCCAACGAAAATTGTGTAACCAAATACGATCGTTAGTTTTTCAGGGCTTCCCTTGGAGATATTTTTCTTTGCTGCATGAAATTCGCCAAATTAAAAAAAAAATTTGGAGCCACTTTTCAGCCATTGGAGCCATTTTATGCAGTCCTAAACATAGCATACTATTATCTTGGCCCTATTTTTAATCTATATAAACATGACAATGAAAAAGTTTTTGCATGTGTTTATTACATTTCAAAGCACAAGAATAATTATTGATAAATATAACAATACTATTATGTACTCTTGAAGTTCAAACATATGAAAAGAATGAATAAGAATGTTTCTTTATAACAGATAATACATAATACTGCTTAGTCTTTATGAACAATGTCGCCGACACTTCATCAATAGCCACCTCATTTTTTACCCGAGATAATTTCTTAAATGTCTTCCTGAAATCAAAATTCTCAACACAGGACCCATCAACAGAAATTCTAATTAAATTTTTCATAGTAGATATACCCATAGAATTTTGGAAGTTTGTTTTGATCTGAGTCTGGCAACTGAACCCCCTCTCACAGTCTGCAGTAGAAATAGGGGCAACAAGTTACCTGATAGCTGCTTCAGATACAGTTGGATATAAATCTTTGTTTTTCAGAGCTAGATTAGGCATATTCTTTGTGCTTGATACAGCCTTGTTTTATAAAGTAAAATTTTCATTGATATAAGTGACTTGGGCCCCATACAGTTGACGACTGCCATCTTTGTAGTGGCACCCTGTGTTACTCAGTTAAGTTCAGACCACAAAAACGTGTTATCAAAGTAAATAATCCCTAAATCAACTAAGCAGTCCCAAGTGCGTCTCACGGTTTGCAATAAACATAAATTAACAACACGTGCAAATGACACCAAATCTTTTTGCCAACCTGTTCAGCAATAGAGTATATCCCCCAGTCATTCCATATTTCCTAATAATTACATTTAATTGCTTCTCAAAACCAACTGACAGCTTGCAGTTATCTGCAATAATGTTTGAATAACTTTTTATTCATCATCTACCGACATGATCCAATGACTGCTGCAGATAGTGAAGACAGTAATTAACTCTTTACCTCATAGTTTTTGGCTTTTTAGCCCTTCGATATGCATGTAGCAAAGTTACCCAGTGCAGTGCACTATAAATAGAACACCTGTTAACTCTTCTACTCCATACACATAGACCTGTTAAGCAGTGAAGTGTATGTTAACGTTTTACAGCCATTTTAACCATTTTACGTTTTTGGTACACATATACATAGCTGCCAACTGTCCCGTTTTTTCCGTATTTGTCCTGTATTTTGGACCTGAATACGGGTGTACGTTTTTTTTGCAAAAAATACATTTTTTAATTAAAAAAAATAATAAAAAATTTCCTTGCTATTTTCAGTTTAGAATGGGCACTAGATTCCATTCTGATAGAAATGTATCGGATGTATATAGGAATACAGTTCTACAATATGATTGGTTCATTCGAAATCGAGGCTGTCATGCCTGTCTTTATCCACCATATTGGATTTCGCAAACAGTTACTGCTGCCATTGTATCTCATCTTCATATTATTCAACTACTAATCATGTTGAATAGGAAAGCAGAATATTCAGAATTTTCACCAGAACTGAAAGGACAATTGTAACGTCTTGTTTAGATTTGCGAAATCATCTAGTAAAGGAGAAGACTTTACGTTTTGGAAATTGTGTAAGGTGATTTCGCTATTGGGCGCACATGAAATACAAGAGCATGAAAAAGCTAATAAACATCAGCGTGCTGCTCTGTCATAGACAACTCAGCCTGAACTTGGATGCATATAAATACCAGAGAGAACCTTGATGTAATTCGAACGAAATTCAGTTTATTAAATTTCTTTTAGAAATGAACCTTCTTCTTTCAGTTACTAGTGTTGCTGGCGATTTATTTTGCACACGTTTTCCAGACAGTAAAATCGCAAAGGATTACTCATATGCTAGAATGAAAACAGTTCAGTAAGAAAATCACACAGAATTGAGATTATCAATGAAAGTTGCTACATTGGAATCGATAATAATTTTAAAAAATAAACAAGGTGTGGAAAAGGCTGCTATAAACAGTCTGTGTCTGAGTGTGTTGCACTCTTGCACCTTCTGAATGGGCACCCGAATGGAACAGGGTGCCTGTCCAGAAAGTGCAAGTGTGCAACACATGCATCTTTGACATTAAATAATTATGTAAGGCACTGTCCTACCTTACTGATGGTTGTATATGTTGTAAGTAGTTACATATGCATTAAAATTTTTAAAAATCAGTATTTGATCCTGAAAATCAGTAGTTTTGTCATAAGCAATCAGTATTTTTGTACTTGGGGGTTGGCAGCTACGCATATATTATGTATGGTTAGATTTAAGAGTAAAATCTGATCGTTATAGCTGTATAATTAATTTTCACAGAAGAATTTTTTATGTGCTTTAAAATCTTGAGAGAACTCGTTCACTGTCAAGTCAGTGAAGCTGCGTGACCAACCATATCTGCCATTTCTCATACTCGAAATTTACAGGTTCCTTGTCTGCGTCTACATCACTAAATCAGCTGAATTTGATAATTTATAAAAACTAATGGCTTCCTACATCAGTATCAGAGCCTTTACCTAAGTTATTGAAGATTTCATAGTTGTGATTCTAATTATGAAAACTCAAGTAAGTACTGAATAAAATCCGCAACCTCCATTTTGGAGAGTGGAGAATATAACCCAGTTACTTTAAATAGCAGATTTCGGCCAGAGCATAAACAGTGACCATGTGATCTGATGTAATGGTCAGTCACACCACTGAATGTAGTATCTAATTGGGGGTTTTCCCAGAAGGTGGCACTACGAAAACCTGCTCAAAATGGCTGACGTTTACAGCAGGCATCGAAAGGCGCTTCCATGAGAATGGAGTAGAGGTGTCAAAAGGCGCTTACATGCAAATCGGGTAGAGGCATCCAAAGGTGCTTCCATGCGAATGGAGTAGAGGCATCCAAAGGCGCTTGCATGAGGTAAAGAGTTAAGTAGCCTGAGTCACTTATATCAGTGAAAAATAAAAAAATTACTTTATAAAAATTTGTTGCCAGCACCTTTCATCAGTCAGTAGAAAATAGCGCCACTTTCAAAATTCTTTCACATTTGGTGGCGAATGCGAAGCCTAGCTGAGGCTGAGTATTTTGCACATTTTATAGCTAGTCTTGTTTGGGCCAATTTGGAAAACTGCTTGCTGTTATATACAAAGCAGTGCTGATCATATGAAAATTTTTCCCCATCCTGAAGCAATATAAAGTTAATAATAATACACCTAACTGTGACTAGAGTGGCCCTAACAGTGGCATCTTGTGCGCTTCATGCTTAACAAAGTTGCCATATTAACATGATGTCATATTGCATACATTTTGGGCGAGTCTATATTCTTCAGAAAACATAGTGAAGTAGTTCATCCTGTGTGGTAAATGCCAGATAATTCCTTAAATTTCCATAAGGTTGAGAATTTAGAGTTACATCCCTTTGCATGCATGTACACAGAAATTACAATGCTTGAAAGCAAATGTCTGGTTGTCATTCTTTTTGTTTGCTTGAGTCAGTATTTTAAATATCATAAGCAGATGACATAGTATTTTACTTCTGTGTTCATACATGTATAGTTGTACATCCACCCTTTCACTGAAAATGAACTTGTCCAGGAACTGGACATGACTGGCGAGCAGGTTCGTCTTTTACACTGAAAACTTCCGTTTGGTATGAAACATGTAGACAACAATGGTGTTAGGGCCCCCTGGTCAAGATCGGGTTTAAAATTATAAATCAGTAAATGAACTGACTAAGTTCTGTGCATCTTTTATCTCATCAGTGCTTTTCATTTCTTTAAATTGGTAGTGGGGTACAAATAAATGGGGAGGTATATTCAAACTATAACGTTGTCCTACAGGTTTTCATCAGCAACTAGTTATTGTTTGCAGAAATAATACATTTCGACATTTTAATTACATCTGTGTTTTTGTAGCCAGTATTCACTTTCAAAGTTCTGTTTTGTCATCAGAGCCTTGTTTGCTGGAGAAAAAAGAAAAAAAATCAAACCCAAAATAAAACAATATGGTTGCAGTTTTTGTTAACATTTCTAACTTTGAAGTTGTTCAGGCATAAATCTCATTCAGTTACTAAATATCATTGAAAGTTGATGGAAGTTGACAGCAGAATGTACGATAACACTTGGCTTGCTTTTTCCTCTACGAAAATGACAACTCACTAATGGTTTGCCTGTCCATGTCTTTGTTGATCGTATGGCCAAAGTCACCGTAAAACTATGGCAATTAATTTCCATATTCAAACATTGTATCTAGTGATCAGAACAGTCAAGATCTATGGCAGTCTGCTTAGTTGCAGTGCAAAGTCACTGACAGCTCCAGGTGTAACAAATTTTTAAGATTGAATTACAGTGATTCCCATCTTGAAGAGGCCCCCCCAACTGGCCCTCGGCAGGCACCCACTTTATACTGGCAGAATACACTGAATTGTTTTATTTCAGAAGCACTCCTCTTGGTTAGCAACCCCTCTAATGCGTACAGCACCTAGCATTTCAGTGAAAAAACAAATTTAACCCATGAAACGTGACATAATGTCATTTAGTTTGAAATCTCAGAAATATTTGTTGATTTCTAAATTCAACACACTGATGTTTCTTCCAATATGCCAATATAGCAGGTAACCTTAATCCATTGAAAGCAGTAATATTTTCTGACCTTGTTTTGATAATTACTGGCTGTTATTACCACTGATAATTATCAAGATGATAAAGCTAATGTTTATCTTGAATCAGCATAGATCTGCTTACTATAGAGTAAAATTGGTATGTTATCCATTCTCTCTCAGATTCATAAAATATACCTGAAAGTTACCGTCTAAAACCAGTTGATCATATGGTGAGCTTACTTCCATTATCTGTGGGATGACTTAGACATTGGGTCAGTTATACATTCTATAGCGATGGAGAAATGGAATGGACAGACTATGCTAGTTACAGTATTTTCCCTGATTATATTGACAAGGTTGTTTTGCACAATTTATGATTAGTTATGTCTTTCATACTTTATATGTACCTATTACTCATATTTCTGTTGTCTCCCAATAGAAAGGTCACTCCTTTTATAAGACCATTTTCCTGCAGCAGCAGGAGTTACCTTATATGAATGAGGGGGCAATGTATCAACATGGATTTTTCACAGAAAAAAAAGTGATGTCTCTTATGATGAAGAATTTCCCTACATGGGGTTGTAATATATCATTAATATGGTTTTTGGGGTCACTGAATCTAAATTTCTCATTAGAATGGGTCTCCGAGTTACCCTGGTTGATTTACTAAAAAAATCTGACTTAACCCATTTTTCAGATACACCACAAAGTTTGTAAAAAAAACAACATGATGACGAGAATCAAGAACAATTTTTTGATATGTTGTAGGCATTGAAATGAAGCCAAAATCCCTTCAGTTTCAGATTTATAGGTCATCTTTGGGGTTCCATGACCTTGTGAATAAGTGGGAAATTTATACATTTTTGTTCTGGAATCATCTTTAGGGCAAAATAATCTGAAAATCTAATGAAGATACGTGTCTTTTTTACAAATTAATCACTGAGTCACTGAGCATCATCCATTACCTTACTATATGCCCAATATTTCATCACTGTTTGTATGTGAATCTTGACTGCTGCAAAAGCCTGAAAAAATTTAGTACATTGATTGGGATGGGGGTTATGTGACCATATAACATGGCAACCATGCAAGATAGCTTCAAAATGATTTTGAGCTGTCTAGCCCAATTAGAAATAAGGAAAAAAAAGTTATAAGAAAATAAACTCCAGCTACATGCTTTCTCAAGTTATTGGTGACACTCAATTTTCAGAAAATTATCTCAGTCAGTTTTTGAGCTACAAGCCTAATATTTTGTAAGTCTTCGTTCCTCGACATGTACATGTATTTCAACATATATGTTTTAAAATTTTTTTTGAGGGGGTCGAATTCCCAACTCTCTAAAATCTGGCCCACTTGATATGGAATGACCCCATTTGGGTTTCCTTAAAACACTTGTTAGTGTATGTACATGTTTAGTATAAGAAAATGGTATAGTTATGACTGTCAAAGTGTGAAAAATCTTTTAACATAAACTTCACCATCTTTGCAAGCCAGGGTTCAGAAATGTTTACCTATCTATGCTTTGGTGGATTGATCCAATATTTCAGTGTTTTGTACCAGCAACATGTATTGGATTTCATGAGTTGCCTCCCTTAGTATATAATACCAACTGACCAATAGTGTGTAACAGTGGTGCATTGTACATTGGAGGGAAATGGTGGAAGCAAATGGCTTCAAAAGGATAATGTGTGAGTTTAACATTGAAGGTCTGTCCATACACCAAAGAGAAGAGATTGCATGTGTATTTGAGGGAAAGGATGTATTTGTGCAAACAGAGATGGAAGTGGAAAAATTGCTTATTTATGAGTCCATTCAAGTTGTATGCTCCCCTTGTCTCCATCATGTAGGAACAGTGTTCAGATTTGAACAACTTGACTCTGATTGGGTGCAGTGGCTTGCTATTGCATCCAATGAAATTCACAGACCCAAAGCACTGAAATATTGGATCAGCCCGCCAAGGTGTAGATAGGTTAACATATCGGAAGTCGGGACGGCGAAGATATAACTTCACTTACGTGAGTGGCCATACAGAAGTTTTTTGTTATAAGCGCTTCATTCCTGCAATATATGGTTATGTCTATTATTAGAATAATTAAGATCCAGCCTCCAAATGGCAGCCTTGATGGTCATCATGGAAATATTTTTATGGCTTTTTTTTAAATGGATGGGCATATTAACTTGTTTTTTTTTCCGAAAACACTTTAGGAATCTGTAACTGAGTCTTAATGAAATGGTTATCATCATACTCCAGAGAGTCCATCTTGAAAATCTTGTTATGGCTTCTTCTGAATAGAAAGTTATGTTGATACGGATTTTTCACCAGAAGACTTCTTACAAAGCTTAGTTGGTCTTAACATGGCCAATATGGCCACTACAGTGGCTAGAGGTGCGCAGTATAGCAGTTTACCATGGGTTTTTTTCTGGTGGTACATGTATGTAACCACTATACTTTTTCACTGTACCGGTAGTTCTGTAGTTTCCATCAGTAAGGAATGTATAGAAAATCCAGAGTAATCTTGTTATGAATTTAATGATATAATAATAATAATAATGAGGACTTTGTATAGTGCCTAATTTTTAGAAGCGCTAAGCACTTTACACCATTTGACAACACTTAAAAAACATATATGATGATTTGATTACAAAAATAAAAACAAACACCACGAAATTAGAAAACAGAAAACATGCTGTAAATATTTAAGGTAAGGATACATTATTAGGTCTTTAAGTCTGTTCTTGCAGTTGAAATAGGTGAGTTTTAAGAGCGCTGTTAAATGAGATCACTGTGTCTTTGTGTCTAAGTTCAGTGGGAAATTCGTTCCACATTGCTGGGCCCTGGTATGCAAAAGAACGTTGTCCATATGATTTCATTTTCATAGTGGGAATAATGAGAATACGAGTGTCAGAAGAGGAGCGTAAGTATCTTGCTGGTGTGTACACATGGGTGAGGTTGGATAGGTGTGTTGGACTGGAGCCCATCAGTGAAACGTAGCACAGAGAACAAATTTTGTGTTTAATTCTGGATCGAATGGATAGCCAGTGTAGGGTACAGAGCAGGGGGGAGACGTGGTCTGATCGTGGTACTCTAAGGATGATCCGAGAAGCTGTGTTTTGAACTTTTTGAAGTTTCTGGAGTAGATATTGAGACGAACCAGACAGAATTGAGTTACAATATTCCAGTCTTGAAAGTACTAAGGAAGACACAAGTGTTTTAGTGGCATCAACTGAAAGATACTTGCGAATGGAGCTGATGTGTCTCAGCTCATGATATGCAGCCTTGCATATGTTCATGACATGTTGGTGCAATGAGAGAGTACTGTCAAGAGTAACACCTAGGTTTCATACTGACTGTGTGAATTTAATGTTGGTGGTCACTGTTGCTGATATTTATTTTCTGAAGTAAAGGATGTGAATGAGAAAGTCAGTGTTGTAATCAGAATGGCTTCAGTTTTATCATCATTCATCTGCAGCTTGTTATATGTCATCCATGATTTCACATTGGAAATGCACCTCTCTACACATTGGATGGTAGCTTCAACTTTAGTTGGATTGCTAGATTTGTATATTTGGGTGTCATCAGCATACAATTGGTGAGACACTGGATGATGATCTATGACACTTGAGAGTGGCTGAGTGTATAGAATGAAGAGAACAGGTCCAAGAACAGACCCCTGTGGAATACCAGAACATAGATCAACTGGGCTGGAGTGTTTTCCATTTGCGGACACAATTTGTGTCCTGTTGACCAAGTAGGACTTGAACCATAGTAAGACTGTATCGTGAATGCCAAATACATGCTGGAGACGGTGAAGTAATATATCATGGTCTATAGTGTCAAATGCTGCAGATAAGTCAAGAAGAGTGAGGACTGTAATCTTTCCGCTATCCAAAGCAGAGAGAAGGTCATTAACTACTTTCAGAAGAGTAGTTTCAGTACTGTGGCAAGGGCGATATGCAGACTGTACATTGCTAAAAAGACTGTTTGAATTCAGATTAGATACAAGTTGGGATAGAACAACTTTATCTAAGATTTTTGACATGAATGGGAGATTAGAAACTGGGCAGTAGTTTTTTAAATCATTATCATCAAGTGTTGGTTTCTTCAGCAGAGGCTTTACAATGGCAGTTTTGAAAAATGATAGGAATTCCCTGGATGAGAGAGAGGTATTAATAACATCAGTTAGTGAAGGCAATATTGGATCTAAGCACTCAAGAAGCAGTGATGTCGGAATCGAATCAAGTTCACATGGCTTTGGTGCACTCTTCATCACGATTGTACATACTGAATCCATAGAGACAGGTTCAAATGCTGCTAACGGTTGCCACTGAAATTCTGTATCTCAACTGTATGGTGACGACGAGTCAGTTGAAATTGTGTTGTCAGGCTTATCTCTGATGGTTTGTACTTTGTCACAGAAGAAATTTACAAACAGGCCTGGAAGGTTGACTAGAGAGAAGGTAGTTGGAAGTGGTGTACATTTGTTCCTTGACATTAGCTTGTTAGTAATCTCGAATAGCTCTTTGCAGCTGGAACTTTCCGTGATCTTAGTACTGTAGTGGGCCGATTTCGCTGCATGGACTATGTTTGTGACATTCTTAGCTGCTTCATAGATTTGCTTATGAATAGTGAGTCTGGTGGAAAGACAAAGCTGCTTAGCTTTACAGCAGTCTCTTTTAGCAGTGCAAAGCTGGTCCCTAATACTGCTATACCATGGAGAACACTTTTGAATTGATACTCTGCACTTGGTTGCTGGGGCATGTTTGTCAAGCAACGAACGCAGGCAGTTATCAAGTTGTTCTGCTGTAGGAGGTAAGCTAGTTGTTAGGTTTGCTTGGATGTCATGCATTAATTGGGTTCTGTTTATCATATGGATGTTTCTCTTAGTAGCAAATAAAGGTGAAGGGTTAGGGACTGATACGTCAAGATGGCATATAATGCAGAAGTAATCTGATGCAAGTTTGTGGGACACCAGGGAGGACTGTAGAATATTATCATCAGGTCTGTAAAGAATCCAGTCTAAAATGTGGCCATGTTTATGGGTTGGTCGGCTAACTGACTGTTTGAGGTTGAAAACGTGAATGGAATCTAGGAGTTTTGATATGTATGGGTTTCCAGGACACTCAAAGTGAAAGTTGAAATCTCCAAGAATAATCAGGTTACCACCTATCGAATTTCCATACTACAGGAGATTTGGAAACTGCTCCAAAAAGAGAGATTCAGTCAGCTTGTTTTTTCTACTAGGAGGAGGGTGGTAAAGGCAGAAAAAATATTAGCAGCATGTTTTAATATTTCATTGCAAAATAGTTCATAATATTATTATTATTTCTTTACAAAACAGTTGTATTTGTAACAAATTTAGTTTGAATATTTTACACATATGCAGGGGTCAAGCCAGACTTAAATTTTAGGGAGAAGCGACTTCTCCTTTCAGTCAGAACAGGGAGAAGTGGAAGCTAAACAAGGAGAAGTGAGACCAAAGCAAGAAACGCGATATATATATATATATATATATATATATATATATATATATATATATATATATATATATATAGATATAGATATAGATAGCTGCATTATCTTATTTATGTTCTCTATTTCTCAGTATGCTTTTAACAGTTTTAAGCAATGCCTTATTTTCAAGTTGAAAAATATGTGTTATATGTTTATTATCAGCACATTTTGTACGTGTATAAAAATTATTATATTCATACCCATTCAATTCACACTTGTGGTATATGTGTGTTTGATTGAGGTAAGTGCAGTGTGTTTTGGCCATATGACTTAAAAGCACAGCAGAAGCTATACAATGTAATTAATTTTAACTGACAGCAGTAACAAGATTAGAGTCTTGTAATTGCAAGTTTGTAAAAGTGCTTAATAAACTACCACTTAATTATTTTATTTTCTTCAAGTTTTGTGTAAAATTGCAGTCAAAAAGATTTCTAGCATTCTTTGAAACAACCCCTAATACATGTACATAGGAATAAATGCACACGCGACTTCAAACCATACTCTTCGTCCTGATTTCCTTGTTCCCGATAAAACATTACTGTAACTATTCATAGAAACACACTGAAGCACTAAAGTCGATATATAACTAAACTGGACCCTCAACCGAAACATCCAAGAACACATATTGCACTATGTGAGTGCATGTATTTTTAGAAAGAGGGCTTTTCTTAATATAACTACTTACTTTCTTGCTTCGTTACAGAAATTCATTAATAGGACTGCATATTTATGGTTGTATTACTTGTCTACCTACTGGTAATAACGATATGCATTGGTTAAATAGTATTTGCTTCACTACTATATATATTTTTCATATTTTCACGAAAATGAATTATGGTATGTCAGAAAACAACCTTGACCTTGCAGCATTGTTTTGAATTCCACAACAGAGATTGTCACATATTTCTGACCTACATTATTAAATATTTAGGCTAAATCTCTTATCATGTAATATTTAAACTTTGTTTTCATTATATTATATATTTTCCTGAATCTATTTGCCCAATTATTTATGAATACAGACAGTTTAATGAAGTGGTATATCATATACGCAGCCACAGGGGTTCGTTACAAAGAAAATTAGGAGTCTAACCTGTAACAATATAACACAAGGGAAGACACCAGTCCGCACTCCTTGGTAGTTACAAGCCAGCTAGTATATCCTAATTGCATCTGCTAATTTCCAACTTAAGCCAGTCATAATCAAGAATAATTCAATTTTCAAAACAGCTCGACACACTTCGTTCAGTTTGTGACATTTTGGAGAAAATGCAATAAATTGTTCGCCAATTTTGACGTCTGGACAAGTACTGTCCCCAGCAGTGCCATTTGCATTCGGATAGTCTTGGATTTCACCGTTGGCCAAAAGGTAAGATCCGAACAACTTCGAGTCTGTAGTTGTTCGGATCTTACCTTTCGGACAGTGGTGAAATCCAAGACTATCTGAACGCAAACGGCACTGCCTGGGACAGTACTTGTCCAGGCGTCAAATTGGCGAACAGTTATTGCTTTTTCTCCAATATGTTACAAACTGAATGAAGTGTGTCGAGCTGTTTTGAAAATTGAACTATTCTTGATTATGACTGGCTTAAGTTGGAAATTAGCAGACGCAATTAGAATATACTAGCAGGGTTTGAACTACCGAGGGGTGCGGACTGGTGTCTTCCCTTGTGTTATATTGTTACAGGTTAGACTCCTGATTTTCTCTGTAATGAACCCCTGTGTACGCAGCGATGTCCACCACCATTACAAGTTCATTTACGGTTTCAAACTGATTTTATAAAGAAAATATGTAAATACGGCCGTTAAAATCTCCATTTATAAAAAAAAGAATTAAATTAGAAAACGCTCTTCAATCATATTTTTTAAATGCAAATTACTATTTGCATATTGATGTTTAAATTTTGAAACAGAATTTGGTATATTTTTATCGCAGTACAGTAGGCCCAACTTCATGAAATCGAGCAGTGATATCTTGCTCCGGAAAGGGTTAATGGTCAGTTAGCTATTAAAACTTGCATGTGAATGTGCAAGAATTTCTTTGTCACCATAAGCTGATTGGTATCAACACCACGTAAATACATTTCACGTTGGGTTACAACAGTGCCAGAACTTGCTGGCTACAGCGAGGGGGCATCTCAAACATAATAATCTACAGCCATTTTACGTCCGAAAAATCAGAGGGCGAAGTCATTTTCGCTTTCCTAACAGAAGAAGGCGAAGTTTACATTTCTCAGGCGACTTTTTCGCCCACTTCGCCTGGTAGCATGGCCCCTGCATATGATTATATTTATATCACATATTTGACAATTATCATGTGCCAATATGGTGGACAAATCGCCCATTGTGAAAGGTACAGATCAAATCCAACATTTGGAACAATTTTGCATTAAAACAAACAAAATATAAAATTCCTTTTTTAGTTATTGACTATCATAATGTGTTAAGTATATGTAACCATCCTAAGATTTTTAGGATAGCAGTTGTTTCTTGTTTCAGTTTTAAGTAATTTCTCATGTCCACTAAAAATGTTGTCCGGGCATTGGCATCTCACTCATTGTTTCCCTGCCTGTCATATTAACAGAGTGGCTAGTAAATTGTATGCTTCATTGTTCACACTTTCTATTTCTATCAACAGACTCTCTAAGGTTGGCACAATGTCCATACAGGTGTCATTTATTGCTTAAGTTTTCTCATCCTGCTCAAGTTTTTAGATGACACGTTATACAACAATGAACATACACATAGTAAATTCACCTACTATAAGGGACTGACTATTTAAGTTTCAGGGTGGGCTTTGATTTTCTTTTGAACTGAGATATTTCATCTATCATCTCAATATAATTTATTTTCTTAAAATAATAGTGGATATAATGTGTATTTTGCTATAAACCAGAGCAAGATATTTTTTCCCAGCTATTGACAGACGAAAATGTTCAAAAATGTCTCAGTATACCTAGGTCCTAAATATTTCATTGTACCCATCTTTAACAGTGGCCATCTTGAAAATTTTGTTATTGCTACTCCTTCTAAATGGATGGTCATATCAGCATGGGGTTTTCATCAGAAGACATAGTGTCTAGTTGGTCCTAGATGGAAGTAGTGCTGATCTGATGCCCATCATGGCCACTACAGTGGCCATCTTGAAAATCTTTTTTCACTACTCCTTCTGAATAATATCGATATTATGGGGTTTTCAGTACATGACTTCTTATGATGTCTAGTTGGTCCTAATTAAAAATGTTGCCAGTTTGAGGTCCAGTATGGCTGTCATAGTGGCCATCTTGAAAATCTTGTTAATGCTAATTCTCCTTAGTGGATGGTCATATCAATATGAGCTTGTTGTTAAACAACTCATGATGTCTAGTTGGTCCTAATAGTGCCATTTAGACATTCAGTATGCTTGCCACAGTGGCAGTTTTGAAAATCTTATTATTATTTCACTTTAATGAATTGTCTTATCAGAATGGCAGGGCTCTTGGGGACTTGATCTTCCAGGTTAAATACATGTGAAATTCACAAAGGACACTGTTTCTTCCAGTAACATCTCCCCCCCCCCCCATAATCTTCATCAGGACATTCCCACTTTTCACATTTTGGTTAGCTGTGGCCAACCTGTTGAATAGCTGTAGGCTAGATTTGAGTAAAGAGGTATGAAGCCAGTGTGACTAATTAAAAGTTCATCCTTATCATTGTAATTATCTTGTGAAAAGGACTGCCCCTCAGAAGGCACCCATGCTTACTGTAAAGAAATCACTGTATGTAAGCAGCTGTGATTTATTGGTAAATAAACAATGCCCCATCATGAAAGTATTCAGAGCTGTCCCAGACGATGTTGTCAAACCATCGATATGCCATAATAATAATGTTATTTAAGTATGTGTGATTTGGATTTGGGGTATCATGCTGCCGACATGTAGCATCATGTCCCACCCAGTCACATTATCCTGACACCAGGCCGACCAGTCCTAATGCTAACCTCATAATGCTGAGTGCCTAACGAGGCAGCTGTTGGTACCATTTTTTTAACTCTTTGGTATGACTCGGCTGGGGTTCGAACCCACGACCTCCCACATCTGAGGTGGACACTAACGACTAGGCAACTGGAGCAGTTATTTAACTTGGGCACTATAGTAATGGCAGAGACTATTTTTAAAACAGTACAGAAGAAGTATGTTGTCTCATAAAATGAGTTGGCAAAATATTTTTTATATGGGCAACTTCCTATGGTGCCACACTGTATGGGAGCATTTCTTGGAGTTTGAAGTGTTTTTCCCAGTTAAATGGTGGTTGTTAAAAGTGACAATTGCATGGGGTGCTGCTACACCCATAACATACTTCCTGCAGCCATGTTTACGCTGTATTTTGGAATATATTTTTTTCTAAAAAGCACATTTTCTTGCTCTCAGTAGCATTCCTGCTGTAGGGTCTAATCCATGGCTGGGTGCCAACAGGGGCATTGGGTTATTCATTATCAAGAGCTTGTGCCATAATTGTCTTAAAATACATTTCCTGTTAACAATACAGGTCTGATTGGAGTGATTTTTGAGAAGTTTGCAAATATATGTTTCAGGATAATTGGACGGATGTATACATGTACATTTGGACAAACTGTATCAAATAAAGATTTCCCCACAGCAGGTAGTAGGGGCATAAAAAATAACTCATTTTTAGAAAATAATAGGCATAAAAATATGGAATCTTGAAACATAATTTGATTTCTTTATTGTCTTTTTCCACACTGCATAGTGTCAGGATTCTGAATTCTGTGTAGTTCCACTACTTGTACATGTTCTTACAAGTACATTTTTAACGGTACTTGTACTGTAACTTAATACAAAAAAAGTACTTGTATTCAAACTTGAAGGCTTTTAAAAATACTCTGCAATGTGTCTGATTGTAACCTTTTTATATCTTTTACAGCAGCTTGCAGAGAGATCTGTCCCACATGTCCTTCAATTGGTCTGCTGTTTGTTCGGATGATGTAGGGGCTTCGAAGCGTAGTAAAATGTCCCACACCCCCAGCACTCCTAGTTCTGGACACGGTTCAGTACCAGGGTCTTCTAGCAGCAGTACAATTACTACCTGGGATATTGATGCAGGACTAGCCGCAGATTTTGATGGATCTTTGTCTGGTCTAGGATCAGAGCTTGGCAGTGCCCCATACAATATGAGGTATGAACGGCACTAATTTTTCACTAGAAATATTAGTTGGTATCAGTTGTTTTTGCATACTGCATGTTTCATAGATATGAAATAGTGACACAAATTTAATGGTATTACAAATGAGAATGAAGTGTCCCGAGATTATGGCATAAATAGACACTCATCTACAGCCAAAGGCAAGTGAAAATCAGATTCAGCATGTGAAGCATTGTACAACATTAGTTTGATGGGTGCAACTTTTGGACATCTGTTTGTAAAGATTCACCAGCTTGCAAGTAAAATTATGTACTTGCCTCAAATGTGGACTAATTTTTACAGTACTAATGGGGGTGGTGTTTTTTCAGGGTTGCATATCAGGCATCTGATTGTGAAAGTCCTATTAAAATTTTTTAAACTGAGTGCATATTTTTTTAATCTCTGGTCATAATCGCTTAAAAAGAACCAAGGATTGTGTGAAGATTTTCACGAATCATGTACACTTTATTTCCAAGAAATTGACAAATTACCCATTTTGCTCTTGTACGTTGTTGCTGTTGTGGACTGCTGTTTCATTTGGAGAAAGAGTGATGATTAGCTGATTATGCCAGATTTGGTTCATGTTCAGCTGTATGTTGATTCTTCATTTCTTTTATACTTTCATTTGACAGCAAAGTTAAAATGTTCATTACTGTTTCAAAACTTTAGAATGGACATGTAAGTAATTGACTGGATGGTGGAAATGCAGCCTGATTATGTTTTTTTACTAGCTAATGCAAAAATCTTCCAAAACCTTTAAAATATGAGCTAAAGAAAGAGAATAAGGATTTTCATTTTTGTATTTTAACATTAATTAAAAAGGAAAGACATTATCCTGTGAAATTTGTGGGGTTCCAGTTTTTTTTTATTTTGTGTGCAGGTCAGACCACAAATTTAGAGCCACTGTGAAATATCAATGAAGCTGGCATTCACCTTGTCCCATCATATGCAGTGGAATGGTATCACCTGTTTCTTTCTTTGTTTTAATACCACAGTTATCAATAGTGCTGAGAATGTGAAAATATGCATTAGGATAAGCATATGAATGATGAAATGCTGGAGCAGATTGATTACATTTTGATTTGAGTGCAAAATTTCATGAATACGAAAATCCCTGTAAGATTGTAATGAATCTACCCGATGTAAAGTAATAAATGCAGATTTACACACTATTCGTGCCCCTTATTACCCAAAGCACATATTGTGCCCATTTTTAAATACAGCTTTTGCACATGTAACTAACTGCAAAATAAACAGTTTAGTCCCGCTTTCTTAAAGCACATTTCAGTAGGGGTCTATCTGAAGTGCTGCTTTGTCATGTGTATAGATAAACCATTTTGCTTGAATTGGCTTAAATGTCTTCAGGTCAACTGAGACCTGATCTGAATGTAATCTCCACTATCTTCCAGATCATTTAACCAATCAGTCACCTGTGTTAAATATCACTCATGATTTCATTTTCTCATTAAAAGTTGTTAAGAATATAAGTTTTTAGGGCTTGTCAGAATGTAAAAACTTTTTTTAAACACTTTTCTTCATATGGATATATGAAGTTAAGGAGAGACAAATTAACATTTTCATTCTGTAAATTAAAATAGGTTAGAGGTAAATTTAGTGGTTTAGTACATGGTCATATCTATGTCTAATTCAGGGAGAGTCAAAAAATAGAACAGCTTTTGTTTTTTAAAATACATTTTCTGAGCCAATTTTTTTTTATTCTGTTCAGTAATGATCATCATCAGACCTTGAAAAATGAATATCATCAAGGAAAAAAAACTTGAGAAGACCTGGACATTTTTGTTTTAAAAGTGGGGGAAGCCTTAGTGCTGCAAGTCAGACAACAACATATTTTTAGTCGGATTCAGATCTAGATTTTAAAATAATATAATCCCTAAGATAAATCAGTTGCTTTCTTAAATAATACATTAGAAAATGCAACTACTTTTTGCAGGCCTGTCTGCTGCCCTAAGCACTTGACACCTATCAACAGTGTCACACTCTAAGTGCTAACTCTTTGTTGTGTAGAACTCAGTTAACTCTTGATGCTAAAGATCACCAGAAATGGTTCAGAATAATGGTTTTTTTTTTTTAGCTTAGTGCCAATCTTACCTAACCTCTAACCCCAAACGAAAAGAGCAATGAAAAGAACTGTATATGCTTGCTTATAAGTTGGGTCCAACTGCAAACAACATTAACCTTGATTTGCTGTTGTATAGTCCACAATCAGATCAGGGTCAGTCGTTGTTCTACTAATTACTCCTAACAAGATGCATATATGCAGATCTGCAGGTGCATTATGCATTGGCAGATCAAGGTTTATGCAGTTTATAATTAAATAATACATTATTACACTTACTGTGGGAAAATATTGTTCAGTTCCATAATTGTTAAGTCTATTCTCTTTACAGTGAAGCTCTCCTAGCCTTACCTGTGTTCAAGCAGGAGAACCTTGACAATGGGTAAGTCATAAGTTGGATACCTTGCACATTGTAAAAGTACTTCATTTTATGCTGCACCTTTATCTACATGTGCATTATTTTTCAAGAGTTACAGTTATAATGCAAAAATTTGAATGGATTCTAAAGCTGTTCCTCACTGTTTAGGCCAGGCTGCATTCTTGAATGTTTTCACATCCATGAACCATTTACAATATATTCCTTGAAATAATGCAGTTTCCTAAACCATTTTGGGTCATAATTTCTCATAAAAAGTAATATTTGATATTGTGACAATTTGGAACTTGCTTGAGGTTTGTTGAAATTTACCCTTATATAAAATTATTAATCATTTATGCGCTCATAAATGAAAATAAGTTTCTGGCAAGATTGATTCCTTTTTGCTGTTATGTTTCCCATCACAAGTTTGTAAATTTTAGTTTAATCCTACCTAGGCACCAGTCTCGTGTCCCTGTCAGCAGATTTGACCTGTCAATGATGCAGATTTGTTTGATGAAATTGTCTTTTGACAAAAACAGCTTTTAGTTTATAGAAAAATGCATGTTTAATAATTCAGTTTTGGCAAAAAGTGATGAATGATTAAATTTTCTAATTAGTCAATAATTAACTGATTAAAATTATTAAAAATAAATACTTCTGAAATGGCAGGAAAGAGATTTATTGTTTCTGTTGCAAGAGATAAGACTGAAGAAGGTGCATCTTGTCAATAATCTCATCATTCAAAGGTGTTAGGGTATTTTCCTGCATAAATGTCGCTGGTAATACATGAACGGAGCAGTACATTTTTTACCAGCAAACCTACCGTTATGTAGACTTGTACCTCTCTGACCCTGTGTCAGCCTTTAGGTCAGCAAAACGTTTTAAAAAGTTGCTTTTAACTATGATGTTTCTTGTAAAACAAAGTAGTACACAGAAAAGTTCCTATTAAGTTTTAACCCTGCTTTTGCTTTCTGAATCTTTGTGACCCGAATCCTGGATGACTGTTTGATTATGGCAGCTTTTAGACTTTGGCACTTCAGGATTTTGGGGTGGACTAAAGTCTCAGTCAGTAACACAGACACAAAAACACCATGCCTTTTATTCATCACAGAATCAGGTGAAAAAGAGTTAATGATGCTGTACATTGAGTCTCAAAGCTCATTCTTTTAGTTTGACTGGCTTATCCATATTTTGCACATCCATTTAGATTTTTTTAGTTCAAGAACTCAGGCATAAAAAGATTTAGCAACTTATAAAATCAAAAGGTTCCATATTCAAATGCCACATTGCAGAGTTTATGGAAAGCACTCACACATGCGAGCATGACTGCTCTGGTGACATAAGTGGTTAGAGCATCCTCCTCGGATGCATGAGATTGCGGGCTCAAAACCCGGCTGAGTCATATCAAAGACTTATAAAAAGTGGTGCTAGCAACTGTCAGCATTCAGAGGTTAGTGTTAGGACTGGTCGGCCTGGTGCCAGGATAATGTAACTGGGTGGGACATGATGCTGCATGTCTGGGGCATGATGCCCAGTGCTAACATCACTATAAACTGCCATGCTGTAAACATCATAGCATTATGACTGAATTATTGTTAAAGCTACATTAGAAATTCAAATCACACACAAATGAACACACACACATATATAGAGGGCTGTCAAAAACCCAAGGTTTCACATAAAAAATTCATGTTAAAGTCTAAAAGGACACCTTTCTTCATGTAATGCATCTCGGTTGTATGTCTACTTTTCACCATTTGGCTCCACCCACCCTTTTGATATTAGGATCCGCCATGGCTGAACTGTGGAATAACAAATGGCTTGCCTTGGGCAAATGGGCATGATATCAGTGACTGATATAACTTCAAAGAACCTAATGATGTTCTAAGTGTGTATGTAAGCACTTGTGATTGTCCAACAAACAAATGTTTTTTTTTTTTGTTGTTGTATTACTGATGTTTATATTGGTGGCAATGTGTATATAAATCATAAAAGTAATCAAAGCTTTCTCTAAGTTTGAGTTGGACAGTATTGTTTAATAATATTAACTGCTTCTGTGGTACAAGTGATTTAGACAACGACACTACTTTATAGACACCTTATAAGAGGGCAGAAAAGTGCTTTGTCTGGTAGAAATGGGTCAACAAAGTATGCTATCATTTCCTGGGAAATATAATGAAACTGAAACTAATGCTAACAAAAGTGATAAAAATAGATGGCAGTAAGAGCATGAATGACAACAACAAAGAGAACTTGAACTCACAAAGGGTATTTAATGTTGACTCCATCATGATGAAGGTGGCAGATGCTGATAAAAATGGCAGCAGAACTACAAATGTGAGAACATGGAGACCTGACAGGGAAAAGCTGCTACCGTGTTTGAAAAAAGTAGAATGATATGGTAAATTAAAACCAATTTGTGAGTGTAGTAAGACTGCTGGAAAGCAACATCCTTTCTTTTGCTTAGTATGGAAATACTAATTTGCAGCTATCAGCCTTTAGCCATCACAAACTTAAAATCATTTAATTGTTGTTGAGGGTTCCTGCAAAGAAAAGACACAATCCCATATGCTGTTGCGAAAAGTCGTGAGATTAGTGTGTAAAATAATGACTGCAAAGCGGCACAATTCTATTACAATGCAACAGTGAATATTCAGATTAGTAGAGGAGGGGTCTGTTCTTGAAGATCTCATTTCTTAGAATACCATACATGCATTTGTAAAATCATAGAGTAGGAAAAATCGAGGAAACACACTCATTTGAAAAACTAGTTTACAGATGGTAGAGTGCAGTATGATATAAAAATCATTTTAGACAAATACTCAAAAATAGTTTCTCTCTAATGTAATCTTCTGAGGCTGAGAATTTAATCCAGATATATAATAAAAAGAATTTCATGTACTTTTTAATTTTCCTTTCTATTCTTATGAAAGTGATGATCAGCAAGTTTATGCTTGTGACTTTTAGAAATAGGCTGGGGACATCTGAATTCCAAAAGTGAATGCCCCATCCTGAATATATATATATATATAGAGAGAGAGAGAGAGAGAGTCAAACCTGTCTACTGCAACCACTCATGAGAAGAGGCAATAGTGGTCTTTGTAGACATGTGACCTCTGAAGGAAAGTTTAGCTCTCAAACATTGTTCATGACAAACTGTACTATGAACTGAATAGTACTAGTATTATTATTAGTAGTATTATCATTATTATTTGTTCCCAAACCCGTTTTGATACTGATTTATGTCAGGGTGTATGGTCAGATTCAGTTGCCTATCAGCAAGTTGGAATTCACGTGGTAGTCGCTTAACAGATGAGACAAAACTGCAGCATTGATGAAATTTGACATGTTACTCGCCATTTGCATTTTTGACACATGACTACACATATCTCACAACCAAATCAGAGGTCTAATAGTCATGCATACATGCCAACCATTACACTTTTGGTATAACCATTATGCTTTTTTTCACCAAATTATGTTTTCCATGATATGGATTGCGCTTTTTTTGCTACATTAAAAAAATTAAATAAAAATAAAGCAATAAAAAATTTGTTTTTGTTATTTTTTTATCATCTCTTTAATTCCACTCATATAAATTTGAGAATATTCTTTAAAGGGTGACTGCTGTGTAAGAATAGCGTAAGAGTACTATCCTTATTGGCTATGTATTTCCAAGAAAACAGACAGGTTTCTTCATAAATGAACTTTCCCTAACAGATTCATTTTATTGATAAGCAAGTTGGTTAGTGAACCAGTGTATTTTTTTTTTTCAAGAAAATGGCGCCAGATGTTAAGTGAAACACTATACGGTGTGAATTGTGGATGTTATATGATGGAAAATGTTAGAGTAGATGGATATTCTCAGGTCAGGCTTCAAAACATTCAGATCAGAAAAAGTGACAATCAACACCGCTTTACAAACTTTAAAAGAAGAATATGAAAGTAATGTAATACAGCACTCAGAGCACCTGACCATATCATAAAAGAATTCCAGTTCGCGATCATTCAGAGAAAGTTACACATGTCAACCAGTTGAAGTGACTGCTGAATATAAATAATTTGTCAGTGTATTTTGTGTTTGTATTCTGGTTCTAATCTATATGGATTTTACTCTTTGTGACAAAATTTTGACCAGCTGCAGAACCAGGTTAGTCGTAAAATTGTATCTTTTTCATACGTGCTGTAATTCTGGCATGCAATATATAGATTACACTTTTTACACCCAAATTACGCTTTTTTTTTGCCATATATAATAGCAATAATTACACTTATACTTCTGGGGGATAGGTGTTGACATGTATGGTCATATGATATCAACAATAAACGCTTTCCCATATTGTTCAGAAATATGAAAATATTAAAAGTCAGATAATGTTTGTAAAAGAATGAAAGGACACTTAATTCTCAATATATCATTCCACAACTTGGAGAAAGTCAGATTCATCAAGAATAGAACACCTGTCCATGATGGTTTTGTTGTATCGCGTAACGACTGCAATGATGTGCTTTCTGCTTGATGAATCTGGCTTTGTCAGACACCTTTGAGTTTCACTGGATTATGGTAAGTAACAATCAAAATATGAAATGTTTAAGCATCATTTCACATAATATATCTTTATATATACCATGCCTTGCTTATCAGACAAAAGTTTAATTTGGATACTTGGAGTGGTGACTGCTGATATCCTCCAGTGATCATGGAAGTCTGGGTGAAATAACTTGGTAAAGAAACATCTGGTCACTTACCAAGGAAGACAGGTGACCACTGATTACATGACATTTGTATAGGAAATGGGGGGGAAGGGGGAAATAAAATGGCCATTGTGACCAGGCGATCTTTAGGATATCTTTGACTGTGTGTATATATCTGAATCAACATATAGCTGTTAGCTGCTATGATATGTCAGGCATTGGACACAAAGTACAAATAAATATTCCATGGTATATTTGGTCTTTGTTTTCCCAGTTGTTTAAATACCCTAAAGCCACAAGAAGTGGGAAAGCTATCACCTGGACATACCAAAATCTTGTAATTGAACAGTTGCCTCAGGGTCTGTACAAGAAACATTGCATCAGTCCATTACCTAATGTGTTTTGGGTTTTTTTAAAATTGTATTATGTGGTGGTTTGTCGACATAGATCCTTAGGTTGGGTATTATCTTGTACTTAAGAATGATTTAGTGGTTTCCAAAAATTGTTCATATAAGACCAAACAAAAAATGTGTTTCTGGTTGGCAGATTGTTCAAGTTTCTCATTGCCGACCCTAGCACTTTTCCCTCATGGTAAAAAAAAATATCACACTAATGATGTATAATGTTTTTCTTTTTAAAAAAATGACCCTCCTGTCCTAATTTTAAAACTAGTACAATAGGAAACACATTATGTTTTTGGTTTGGCCTAAGTTACCAAAGTGGTAGTGATTTTGAGAGTTAAATCAAGGTTCAGAACCAGAGTTGGGTTTGTGTTTTAGAGTTAAATGGTAAATATATTAGAGGCACATAAACATGAACACTTTCATCACACAGACGAAGAAAAATGATGAAAATACATGAGTATTACCTTAAGCCAGGAGAAAAATGGATACAGTTGTTTATTTCTTTACTAAAATTACCAGGTAAGTGAAGACAGCTTATAATGCTCTCATTAGGGATAACCAATGATTTTTTTAAAAATTTTTTAACTCCTAAAGAATCCCATCACCTTGCTGATATTCACAAGGTAGAATGCCAGAAATTAAGTATTTTTGTTAGTATGATTTTCTGTTTGATATTTGCAAGATTTTAGTGTTTTCTTCCATGACATTTTTCAAAACCATTTAAAATTTCTTGTTCCAAAATTCTGATCAGTGCTGAATTTCTCACCTTAATATCTCAGTTAAATGTGGATTTTTATCTTTTTTTTAAAACTTTTCATCATTCCTTTAAGTTAGACTGCTCAGGTGTCCAAAGTGGTTAGAGTGTCCACCTCAGATGCATGAGCTTGCAGGGTCAAATCCTGACCGAGTCGTACAAAAAATTTACAAAAATGGTACTAACAGCTCCCTTGCTTATTGCTCAGCATTAAGAGGTTATTGTTAAGACTGGTAGTTCTGGTGTCGGGATAATGTGACTGGGTGGGACATCATGATACATGTCTGCAGCATGATGCCCCAGTGCTAGACATCGCTATAAACTGCCACACTGCAGACATCATAGCAATATGACTCAAATTGTTAAAGCTGTGTTAAAAATCCCAAAACATACACACTCCTTTAATTTATTAAGTCCCCCAAAAATTGAATCACATTCCCAAAAATGTTAAAATTTCAACCCTCAACTCACGTGCTTTCATGGTACATGTACAAATAACACTTTATTTTGTATATTTGGCTTTGTCGCTCACAAACAGCAAACATTAATTAGTGACTCTTATCTTTCTGAAAGAATCAACAGTGTAAACAAGTCTTGGAATTATTTACATAAAATATTATTCACCAGCAAGTTTACTAGCAAAAAATTAGTATATTTTGATATTTTTCAAAGGTCTTATGAAAATGTTGCATTTACCAATTCTTCACATGATTTAAGTAAATATTGCTTTGATTACCTCACTTTTTCACCATAATTAGGAATGAACTTATTGTTCATTTACCTAGTGAGGAGTAACACCTAAAACCAAACTCAGCAGTCGGTAAACAGGTAGGCCAAAAATAAGACACACAAAAGATAATTTGATAGCTTTATTAACTTCAAAGCCAAAAAATGTAATTCTAGTCGCTTTTTCGCCTGTTAGTTGGAGCCCTGCACACCATGCTGTAAAACATGCATATCTTTTTTATTTCAGGTTCCAGTACATACTTGGAGCTGCTACTTCCCCGGCTGTGAAAATGAATGAGGAAACTCTGACATATTTAAATCAGGGCAAGTTTCCATTTTAGTTATTATAAACTCTATATATACCAGACACCTCATTTAATTGACCCAAATCTTTTGTCCTGACTGCATTGTTTAGAGATGATTTCCTGTATAGACATCCTTTTAAGTCAAGTCCAGACGCAGACTCCACAGAACCAGATATATCATCTCATAATGTGGTAGCAGATCTGGGTTTATGCAGTTTGTTAAAAGTAGTCAGTAGAACAAACAGCATAGACCCTAATCTTCTGTGCATTCTGCAGTGGCATGTCAGGGCCTATGTTGATTGCAGTTGGACTTAGTATTGGTGTGTGTATGTGTGTGGTTTGGATTTTTAACGTAGCTTTAAAAAAAATTTTCAGTCATATCGCTATGATGTCTGCAGTGTGACAGTTTATAGTGATGTCTAGCACTGGGGCATCATGCCGCAGATGTGTAGCATCATGTCCCACCCAGTCAAATTATCCTGACACCAGGCCGACCAGTCCTAACACTAACCTCTTAATGCTGAGCGCCAAGCAAGGCAGCTGTTAGTACCTTTTTTTTAGAAGTCTTTAGTATGACTTGGCCAGGGTTCGAACCTATGATCTCCCGTATCCGAGGCAGACGCTCTAATCATTAGGCCACTGGAGTGGTACCTTAGTATTGGTTGGATTTATAACAAAGATGAGCATGCATGGAAAGAGGAATTCTAGTTTTGGAAGAAATTGAGACTTAACATATACCTACATGTATATCATAAGAAATTGTCATGTTATATTACATATACCTCTGCAGGTGTATGAACAAACATATGGGTGGAGTTATTTGTCATGTAGAATATTGTCACGTGCTCTATTACAGTTACATAGATGAAACTAAGGCTCTACCTGTGGTTCAGATTGTCATGTAGACATGCCCAGTATTTAGCCATAAGGCACAGTAGCTTAAAGTATGATTGTGTGTCATGCCTCATTTCTTGTGTTTAGGTCAACATTTACTGTTTTAAACTATTTATAATAAAACATGGGACCAATTCAAACTGAACTTGGCCGAGAGTATCCTAGCATGAAGAGCTTTCAGTTTGATAACAAATCCTACCTATGTGTCATCAGATATGGCTATTATTACTAAAAATAGATAAACCTTTCATCAACTTCTTTACAGAAACCAGTCAACAGAATGTGACAGCATCCTGGCATAGAAGGGTTTTCAATTTATTAAACTGATACCAGTCTGCTGCTGTAAAAAACAAAACCCAGAAAAACCTTTAAATGAGTTCTTGTAAAAAAAACTACTTATCAGAATTTGACCAAGATTGACAGAAAACATTCGGACTTAAATTTTTTTTTAATGGTGCCAATTCGTCATCAGATAAGGCCACCATAGCTAAAATGAAAAAATTCTTCAGATTCGTTCTTCTTTGAAACCACTCTGCAGAACTTTTCCATGTCTGAAAGAATGGTGGCATGAAGCACTTTAAAATTATACAAATCATGCTTAGCTGCCATTAATTATGACTGCTGTTGCATTTCAAAACTGCTCAGTTGCATTTGAACACATTTGACAGGACCATCCAAGTTTGAATGCCTTTCAGATTTATAGACATGATACCAAACTGATGTTAAATAAGCCACCATTATTAGGATAGAGGAACATTTCAACAACTTTATTTAACCGATGCTACACAGAATTTGGTCAACTTTGACAGAAGGTACCATGGCATAAAGGCCTTTTAGTATCAGACAAGTGAAATATGGATGAAGGTACCAAAGAAAAATAGAAAACCTCAAAAGAATTATTCTCATGATTTTTAAAAAAAAAAATTAGAAATCCTACTGATCCCAACTTCATAGCCAACTTCTAATGGAGTTGACTGTTAGGTCAGTGTCAGACACATGAGTGATCGCATGTCCACTTGAGCCTCTTGTTTTTTATTCTTTCTAAATTGATTTTTGTTTTCCACTTCTTGCTACCATACCAGTATGTACAGAGTTTGGAATATCAGAGTCCTATTTGTTTTAAATATTTAAAAAGTCAATCAGCTTCATGTAATGAATCACATGATCAGCCATGATTCAGAGTCAAGTCTTTCATTCTTGCAGGGCAGTCATATGAAATCAAAGTAAAGAAACTTGGAGATTTATCAGATTTTCAAGGAAAAGTTCTGAGAGTAAGTATATTATTTTACAATTCTTTGAAGTCATTTATTTTCATGAGTTTGCGAAAGATGACAGTTTTGTTGGAGCTTAAATTGGTTGCTTGGGTAAGGAGTCATTTGTTGTTTTCACAGATGGGTCAGTGTTTCTCAGGTCATTTATTTTGCAGTTTTAGCGGCTATGAAAATTCATTGGTATCTGTGAAAGATAGTAAATTCACAGTATATTGTGTTTCATTTAAAGCTGCAAATAAATTGAACAATTCTGAAGTGATTCAGAGGTGTCCTTAATTTGCTTAGTTGCAAGGATCTTTGTAATGTGCTTGTGGGAAATAAAAGTACACCACTCCCTCGATAACTCGCAAACCCGCTTAAAACGCGGGGTAAGGCATGGATCCCAATTTTTAAACCAGAAAATACTAAAAAAAATTATCCCTATTTGTTGAACTTGAAGAAAATCGCGATCGAAATTGGTAACGGAAACTTCTGATATATCGCTCGTTTTATCGTCGAAAACGGCAGATAGGACCTAGAAATTTAATCAACATCACGAAATATCGACTTTTAATAAAAAGTCATATAATTTGTTACATTTTCTTTTCAAACGACATTCTTAATAAACCGGAATTAACAATACTCAAGGACATTTCGATCAATTAAAATGTCACTTATGCCAAGTGGAGGAAGTACCTTAATTAATAAATACCAATTAAATAAAAAAAATTTCAATTTCAATTTGTGTTCTAGTTCTGTCTTTTAGTTCCTTTTAAGTGTAATCATTATAAATGCATTGTATCCTCTTGTAATTAAATGTAAAATGTGTCAATCTACTGTACAACTATGTCCACGAGCATTTTGCTGAGAACCGAATTAAGTGCCCGCCGTGTTTTGATAGCAGACTAGCGGAAACATTTTTTATATTGTTGCACTAAATAAAAAGTGGGCCTCCTTTTCTATTATCACAGTAATTATGTCTTTTGAATCAAATAAAACAGGTGGAATAAAAAAAAGTCCAAAGGCATACAAATCCTATATGCTTAAGAACCAGCGGCACCAATTGTATGTCAGGTAACTCATTTCATTTGATCAATAGAACATTGTGATACATTTTATTGTGTACATATCTAATTAAACTACCTTAAATTAACCTACTCAATCATAAATGTGATTCAAGATAGCAAGGCAACCAAGTGAAATGAGTGCTTCGTAAAATAAAGAGCTTTGTTTCACAGATATGGACCGTTGTGGGAAAAACGAGTTTTCTGAGATTTCTTGAATTTGCACGTAGAGATATCCTCAAGCATGATACGAACTTTCACTATTACTTTTGCACTGAAATCACGGCATCAATATTTTACCAACTGAAAAATACAAAAATTGAGTTTCGACGTAGACGATTGTCTTACGAAATTATTTTTCATGTTTTTGATAAAAAGAGATCTTGTTTGGTAGTGTATCAACAGTTAGTCTGGTTCCCTGCTTCCTAGACTCTCATTTTCGTGAAATACTATTACACATCACTCCGGGAACCAGACTATACAACAAACACAAAAAGCCGTGACGTAATACACGAATGTTTACCCGTACCGTGTTTGGTTGTTGAAACCAGTTGCAATCATGTTATCGATCTTTCAGATGTGGACATTTTGAAAATAAATGTTATATATAGATAATAACGAACAACTTCATCAGAAAAAACGCTTTGTTGACAATTTTTCTTGACTCGCTTATAAAACGAGGATTCAGCCATTAAGCAGCCCAGTTCTCTCCACCCCCCACCCCACCCCACCCCCGTTTTCTGGATGTCTAGTGGGTGTTTTTTTGGTAGTCCCTCGGTAACTTGCGCCCTCACTTATAGTGCGGTCTGTGTTTTTGGACCCCGATGTGCGCGAGTTATCGAGGGAGAGGTGTATGTGCTTCTGGGAAATAAAAGTGATCATCTCAGCATATTTAAGTAAGGCAGTTTGTAGGTGCCAGTTATTCACCATTAATAACTTGGGAACTTAAATGAAATGGTATGTACATCTATCAACGATCTTGAAAAAGCAGTACTTGATGCAATAGGCAATGTTCAAAATTCCATGGGTTGCATCCCCTGTCTGTTCAGGTATGGAAAGCATTCATGCATGAAGGTCTTACAGAAACAGTCGTTATTTATATGTTATCACATTTATTGTACATTATTTTAAGTCATTTCATATATTCACTGCCATTCGCAGAATAATTTTTTAGCATTTACCTTTTACTTACAAAATACAATAACCCAGTGTAGTTTCCCTTTGAAACACTTACAGATTTAATTACTCAGTGCAAAGAAACCCATGACCTTTTAATAAAAAGGAACCCAGAGAAATTTGGTAGTCAATCCAGACTGATCAGATGCTAGGGCTGAAATCTGTAACATTCTGGTCAGGTGTCAAGTACCTCAACCACTGAGGCACTGCAGATTTCATTGGTTTCCAAGCTGTGACTCATGGGGGAATGGAAGACCCAGGAATCCATGTTGACAGCCCACATTAACTCCCATTGGAATGCCAATTAATTATATATGTTTTAACAATATGGCTGTGAAGAGTTTTTATCTCTGCTGGTTAAAGACCAGGGAGCATATGGGATGACATGTTGTCTGTCATTCATGATCCGACATCTGTCGATCCATTAGCACACACTGTTACTTCTCCAAAACCACTTGGAAGATTGCTATGGGAAGTTACACATACATTATTGCAACTTCTTCTGAATCAATGGTCATATCAGCATGAAGGTTTCACTGAAAGATTTCTATCTGGTTGGTCCTAAATGAAAATGGTGACAAACTGGACATCACCATGACAGTTATCTTGAAAATCTTGTTACTGTTATTCCTGAACAGAAAGTCATATCGATAGAGGGTTTTCAATAGAATTTTAATGATGTCTAGTTGGTCTTCAATGAAAATTTTTCAGCTTGAATATTCAGTATGATTGTCACATTGTCCATCTTGAAAATCTTGGTATAGATACTCCTGTGGAATGGATGTCATATCAACATGGTGGTTTCATTGATAGTGTTGATTAATTAAAATAAGTCTCTTATAAATATAAATTCATGTATGTGTTTTGATTTATATGTAAATACAGTTTACCTGCTCATAAAGGCCAGTTCCATTTCCATGATTGACCATTTCTAACAGGTTTGATTTGTTGTAAAACTAGACTCACAGCTGGTTGCAGATCGTTGGAGTTGAACGATTGGCCAAATTGTGTGAAAACTGGATATGGATGGTTGAAACTTACCTATTGGTCTAATTGACTGAGAGCTGGTTCCAGATGGTTGGAGCTTACTGATTGGTCTAATTGACTGAGAGCTGGTTCCAAATGGTTGGAGCTTACTGATTGGCCTAACTGGGTGAGAGCTGGTTCCAGATGGTTGGAGCTTTCTGATTGAGCTAACTGGGTGAGAGCTGGTTCCAGATGGTTGGAGCTTATTGATTGGGCTAACTGGGTCAGAGTTGGTTCAAATGGTTGGAGCTTACTGATTAGCCTAACTGGGTGAGAGCTGGTTACAGATGATTGATGATTGGCCTAATGCAGGATTCAGACTCCCTGCTTTGTAATTTGTTATCAACTAAAATGACCAAATAAAAGCAGATCATATCAGTAACAAATAAACTCTGAAAAATCTCTGCATCCCTGAAAAATGCAGTCACTCGATTCCTTGTGAAATATGCCCCCTTGGGTCATATGATTTAAAATAGCCCTGATGCATCTTTCTACATATCACCAGAGGTGACTGTTGTATACAGGAAACATGTTGGCTCAGAAGCTAGCATACCAGATTAATGGTTGAAAAGGTACAGGTTTGTATTCTACTAACAGGTATTAACATGGATTGGTTGCCATGGTGCATCATTGTCAATATGCATCAATGCTAATTACTTACATCAAACACCAAACTAAATAAAATATTCTGAAATCTAGACAGTCTATTGATGATGGGTGTTTTCTTTTTATAATTCATAAACACATTCTGTTGTGAGGTACAAGGGTCCATTTTTATTTTAATAATTTTTGGAATTTGTTTTGAATCACTACATAGAATATAATAAAGTAAGTCTATTAATAATTAATATTCTTTAAAACTTAGAAAAGAAAAATGCAGTTTTCTGTCAGTATGTCTGTCTGTCTGCAGAGTGTGATCCGAGTATCATTCCATGACCGGAGGTTACAGTATATGGAGAGGCAGCATCTGGAACAGTGGAAAACCACGCGGCCAGGGGAGAGAATTCTGGAGATAGGTATAGACTTAAATCCATTACTGTATTTTCAAGAATATATCCTACAGGTTATACAGGATCTTACATACCCCATGCAGGGTATCTTGGTGGGTGGGCTATATCAGTTGTTTTTCACACTAATGGTAGTTGTCAACTTATTTTCAATTTTATACAGATAAAATTTTTAATAGTTGTGTATTAATAATTTTTAAAAGTTTATGTTAAACAGAATGATAACAGAAGTTTGACTAACATGTCAAAAATGGATGCCAGGAAGTTAATTCTAATGATACCAATTGAAATCCTAACAAATTGCAATCTTCTTTTAAGAGAACATATCAGTGTGAGAGTTTTTATAGCAATGTTTTTTCACATATATAAAAGTAACAACAATTAAAATAGGAATGAAAGAATTTTATTTAATGTAGTACCTGATATGCTTTACTGCTGTTATACTAGTGTCCAAACCATCAGCATTTAAACCGAAATATTAAAAGAAGCCTGAGTCATTGTCATTGAAAATGTCTATTACTGTTGCAAGACATACTTCAGTAATCTTTGTGTTTCCTGCATCATCGTCATTTTGCTGAAGTATTCCAGCTTTTGTAAATTTGTTGTGATTGGTTGCAGGCATAATTTTACTTTAAGTAGTTACAACCCATTTGCACACCTTCGTGCATGTTGCTTGCTGCTAGCATCCTGACGCTGTGAAAGTGTGCTTGCCACTCATCCAGTTTTCCCGTTCCATGCAGATGTAACATTCGAAAGGGTGGTTGACCGCAATATCAAGATTCTGCAGTTTGCATGTTAAACCTTCTGGAATAACAGCAGTATGGTTGCCAGCAGCATTAGCCCTTAGAACACATGGTTGGTTCATGTGAGATTATGTTAGGGTTTGTGAGGGGTAAAAGCATGGGTGGGATATACTAAATAATTTCTACATTATTAGTGAATTTCTGGGGGATGTATGCATGGGAGGGGTATATGTGTGAAAATGTCTCCAGGTTTTAGAAAAACATCCATTCCAACCAGATATTAAATATTCACAGTATGTTAAACTAATGTATCAATGTCATTTACTTTGTTCATGCTAAAAGAAGTTCATTGCTCCCTCACTTTAAAGACCTTCATTATAGCATGGATCCTTCTATAACGCAAGATTGACCATAGGCACCACTGTAGGAAGTGGTTGTAAAATTATGGGTATCATGTACTTCATTATAAGGTGGTCTCATCATAGTGATGGGGTACTGTACATTGTATTGAATTTACATACAATCTTCTTGGTTTACTAAACTGTTGGTCTTGAGAATTTCATTTCTTTTATCAATATTTCTTTCAGATGTGCCTCTTTCCTATGGAATTGTTGACTATTCAATGAGCCCCCTTACTTTAAATGCAGCAGAATACATATGGGACCCTACAAAAGAGACTGGGGTATATGTTAAAGTTCATTGCATCAGTACTGAGTTTACACCAAAGAAGCATGGTGGAGAGAAGGGTGTGCCATTCCGTATTCAGATAGAGACCTATACATATGAGGATGATCAGCCCTCTAAAATGTTACACTGTGCATCTTGCCAAGTCAAAGTGTTCAAGGTATTATTCTGTATGTTTAATGTTTTATAAAGAGCGTTTTAGAAGGTGATGGCAGTGTTGATAAAGAATACATTTTTAAAACAATTGTCCTGTTTTCAACAAACTTAATTCTTCTGAGGATGATGTGTACCATACTGCCATCTTGCCAAGTCAGAGTAATCAAGGTATGATTCTGTCTGTGCAGTGTTTCATATAGAAAAGCCGAGATTGTGTTATCTTATCTTTAAAGGTGTTGATAATGCACACATTTTTAAAAAAATATTATCCAACCCCATTATCAACAAATCATATTCTGCATATTGTACCAAAATGCTATCACGTTGTGATTTTAAGTGAATATCATAGACCCTGATCTGCTGATGTATTATACAGGGTTTTCTTTAGATGTATGCCCTCGGGGTTTTGTCACGTGGAATTTCAATATGACCCATTTTGAAATTCTGACTTGTGCTTCTTTTTGATGCCTGTAGAATTTGGCTGGAGCATCTATCTTAATTACCCGATTTACCTCTGGGTTAGTTTGTTACTTAGAGTGTGCTGTCCATAACAAATTTACTGTAGGAGGCACTGATTGACACTGATTGACATCTGCTCGACAATAGTTTATACCTTGACAGCCAATAATATTGCACCAGTGGAATATATATTAACTGGGCGTAGATAATGCTTAGGTGAAACTGAATTCATTTGAATTGTTTTGAGATTATGTTTGAAGTTTATGATAGAGGAAGAGGAAACAATTAATGCACAAATAGACTGCCTTTTGGTCACATATCAGAATCGGTATGTTTGGACATCAAATTATAATAAACTGGTCAGAACTGGAGCAGTGGTGGCTCATGAAGCCAGTTGTCAAGGTGTGGACCAACTTGAATAATTTTATTGGCAATTAATTTGCTTCATTTGGAAGAATGTTTAAAACTTTGGAATCATTTATGACTTAACTGGATTCATTTCTGATAAAATATCGGCATTGTTTGTGCTTTAAATTATAATCATACAAAATGGGAATATATGGCTTTTCACGAAGCCATTGTTCAGTGTGGCATTATGTTTTATTGACGATTAATTTGCTTCAATCGGCAAAACGTTTAAAACCTCAAGCGTTTTAATTAATGGATCATTCAGAAAAAATTTAATGGACATAACACTCAGTGCATACATCTGAACTTTAAAATCACAACAGCATAAAGAAGTATATTTTCTTTTTTGTCTTAGTCTTGGAAATGACCTGCCAGTGATGAATTTTCTGACCGTCGGAGTTGAAAGAAACAAAAATAGTGTCAGCTCTGAGGAGAAGGAGAAGGATTCAATCTCTGAAATTTGTTAGAAAATTTAAGAACGAGTGGAAAAGTGAACTGACAATTCTGCGATGTACATCCTTGATATCTGAATAATATATAACCATAGTTGTATGGTTATATATTTGCATATAAAAGGATTTGAGCAGATTGTAATAGCATATGTTGAGAAGTTAAAAGTATAATAAAGTATAAAATAATCCTGTCTGTTTCATATACAGAATGTATACACAGTAACACATAGTTATAAAGAGAAACACTTTCACAAAAACAGATTGTATGTTTCTTACAAAATACTGTACAAGTATTTCTCATTATTCAGCATGAGACAAGAAATTGTAAACAACAATTGTTTCCACTAATAACGAGGAATCACAGCTAGCTATAGGTTCATGACTGTTCAAAAGAAATGACTCTCAAGATTTCAGTTTTGACTCTTGAGATTTTAATTTGACTCTGAGAGATTTTGGAGTCAAGGGTCAACTGACTCTTTAGTTTTGAAATCTATTGAGAACCCTGTTGTGTAATGGGAGATCTGGATCCATGCTGTTTGTCCTGGATATAATGGCATATTATGTGATGGCAGATCTGAATCTACACTGGTTGCCCCATCTGTGATTTCCAATGAATATTGCAGACTCTCATCAGCTGGTGTATTATCTAATGAGAAATCTGGAATCAGTGTTGTTTGTCCGTATTTGTGGTTTCTAGTGAACATTGAAGACCTTCATCTGCTGGCATATTATGTCATGACAGATCTTGACCAGTGTTATTTGTCCAATCTGTGATTTCCCATCAACATTGCAAACCCAGATCTGCTGGTGTATAATACATGTTCCCTACACTAGAGGGAAAGTGGGAAAATGTTGGTAAAGAACATGTTTGTTCCTGACTGGGCAAAGCCCATTAATTTGTTGTGAATATTGATCAGTCAGAAATAAAACGGGTTATTTTCAGCTTCCACTTTATCACAGAGAAAAATACTTAATGCATCATTGAACCAATCCAGGTAAAACCCATTATAATGTGATGCTCATGGTCCCAAGAATAACGTTGTGATTTAAGTGGGATCATGTTAACAAACTTTTCGGAAAACTTCCCCGTAGAAAATGTTCATTGAAATTTCAATGTAATCAGTTTTAACTAACCTCTTGATCATATAATCTGCTAGGGATAAGAATAATTAGCTTTTCCAAGAGCATGTATTTAGGATGTTAAAAAGATCACCTTAAATTCAAAATGTAATCCATGTTCCATCACGTTATAAGTGGAATTGTTATGAATCGGCTTGTTCAAAAGTAACAAAAGAAAAGAGTCAAGACAACAAACTTTGTAAGTTTTAACAAAAATAATTTATTTCCCTAGAAAACATGGTGAAAAGGTGAAAATATGAAATAGGGCTTACGGTTTGTAAAGAAAATCCAAACATTTCTCCTAGTACTGAAAAAATACAAGACCTATCACTAAATAGTTTTAACTGAATCCAGGTTCGAATCTTGATGACGTTTCAAGACGGAGGATGATGACGTCAGGTGAAGTCTTTTACACAAATGTCCAGAATTTCACGTTGAGCCACAATTTGTACTGTACTATTCCAATTTAGAATGAATTTCACTGAATGTCTTTGTCCTAAACCACTTGCGTAGTTCTCCAGGGAAAAATAAATTATTATTTAAAAAGTAGATGAACTCTTATAGCTGTCATCTATAAGAAGACACATCTCGAGCTCAATAGATGTAAAGAAAAATAAACTCTTTCCAGCACAAGGAAAATAATACCTTCTTCTCAAGGTATAAGAATGACTGACTATTTCACAGGGACCTTAGTGTTTAAAAACCAAACTAATACGTCATTTCATGCGTGCGCACGAAGAACGCATGGTTATTTCATCATCTAACAATCGCAGTACACGATGTAATCACACATGCTTAGAAATGACCTTGGCCGCAACCAGTCATTTACGCTGGTTGTTTATCCAGTCGGCAATCTAAAATAATGCTTATGCAAGCCAAGATTCATATTTACGTTCTAAATAAACACGATGTTTCTTTCAGAAATATCAGATCCCGTGAACATAATCATCATCATAATAAAATATAATGATACAAAAATGAAATAAAAAGAAATTCAAATTTTAATACTCAAGTAATTAAACTACATGGTCGTAACTGAATCGCATTGTAACAAATCACTTTATAGCGGGTGTTACCTGTACTGAGTTGAATTTATTGAGTTCTTACTGGAAATTTTCAGAGGATACAGAACTCTTCAGTCAGTTGAGATACAATTGCTGTTTGGATTATTTGGGTGCTTGCCCAAAACATATAGGCCTAGTTAATCCAAGCACTTAAGCATTCAGATCATTCAAGTAGACTGGATGCCCCATTTAAGCTTCGTATCACTATCTTTTCTTATGATGAAGGCATGAAGACCAGTCTAGTATCACACATGTGCCAACATGTCTGCAGCATTTGATCTCAGTGAGTGTAAGAGGAAAATAATAAAGTTTACTGTCCCCAATTCCCCATTTGATATGTAAAGTTAACAAAAATGTATTGTGATATATCTTTAGGTATTATTTGGTAGTTCATACTTGTAATACTTTGTTAAGTATCATTGTCAATAGTAACCTTTGCCACCTTCAACTTGTCTTTGCTGCAGATTTTGCTAGCAGACCATGCTAAATGCATAGAAATCTAATAATTAGATTTGGGCAGTTCTTCCATGCAGAATCCCAAGTTCTTGGTGTTGTTGATAATGACTGCCATAAATATTTCTTTCACAGTCATATTATAATAGATGTTAAGGAAATAGTCATGTGTGGATTTAAAAAATCTTTGGTCCCTCTTTTGATATATGAAAGTTCATAATTTTTAAGGGCTTTTTGCCAATTTTCTAAAAACTCCTTTTTAAAAACCTGTCCTGATACCAACATGTGCAGTGAAGCAGAGTAAACTGGTAAAGTTAACGTTCTGGTTCTGTAAATTTAAATATTTTTGTTCCTTTTCTTATGTCTAATTCAGATGGCATGGAAAAGTCAAAATAGAAACAGCTTTTGATTTTAAATAAAAAAAAAAGCATTTCTCCTCAAGTTAAATTGTATTTGATATTTGATTCCTTTCTGCCATGGTCAAAAGTGAATCTTGAAAAGGTTAGTTTCATCCAGGAGAAAAACCTGGGAAAGATTTGGACATTTTTGTTTCAGAAAGCCTGGGAACCTTGCATATTATGTGATGGGAGATATGGATTTGTCATCTCTCTGATTCCACTGAACATCGCAGACCCTGATCTGCTGGCACCTTATCTGACAGCAAATCTGGATGGTTATTTCCAGTAAACATCACAGACTGATCTGCCGGAGTATTATGTGATGGTAGATCTGGGTCTATTTTGCTTTGTGGCTGAATGTACACACAGATGAACTGTGAATAACAGATGCAGACACAAAGTGGTCATGTGTCCGATTGAAGTGTCTATTTACTTGTAGCAAAAAAACCCCCAAAGCTCCCCTACAACGGGGAACTGATTGCTTGCATGTGCTATTTCAGAAGCTATCAAAGTATCACTTTAATATAACACCAGGTATTGGAACAATTCATTGAAATTAATTTAAACTTAACTCATGACAAGTGTCTGATGATATGCATTGAAACTTTCCACAATTTGCCCTTTGCAACCCAGCTTCCTCTTCAGACACGTCCCACATTTTGGTAAAATCGAGGTCATTCTAATACTATGCAACCAGCAGTATACCAGTGCCACATTTAGGTTGTGGGATAGCCTGAGTTGCACAGTTTAGGTTGCATTGACAAAACATGCATCAGGGGTCATGCTACTGGGTGAAGTGGGCGACTAAGTCGCCTGAAAAATGTAAACTTCACCTTCTTCTGTTAGGAGAGTGAAAATGACTTCACCCTCAGTTTTTTCAGATGTAAAATGACTGGCTGTAGCTTATAGTTTTTGAGATGCCCCCTTGCCATAGCCAGGTAGTGCTGGCAGTGTTGTAACCCAAGGTAAAATGTATGTGGTGTTGATACCAGTTAATTATCATTACTTGATTTCATAAAGTTGGGCCTATTGTACTGTGATGAAAATACACCAAATTCTGTTTTGAAATTTAAACATCAATATCATATGTAGATAGTAATTTGTTTCTAGAAAATAAAATATGGTGAAGAGCATTTTCTGATTTATTGCTTTTTTAAAAATGGAGATTTTAAAAGCCATGTTTGCGTTATTTTCTTTATAAAAATCAGTTTGAAACTGTAAGTGAACCTGAAATGGCAGACATCGCCACATCTGTGATATACCACTTCATTAGATTGTCTGTTTTCATAAATAATTGGGCAAATAGATTCAGGAAAATATATAATTTAATGAAAACAAAGTTTAAATATTATGTGATAGAAGATTTAGCCTAAATATTTAATAATGTAGGTCAGAAACATGGGACAATACTATGTTGTGGAATTTGAAAAATGCTGTTGAGGTCAGAGTTGTTTTCTGACGTAATTCATTTGTGAAAATACAAAAAATATATATAGAAGTGAAGCAAATACTATTTAACCAATTTATATCGTTACTACCAGTACATAGGCAAATAATAAAACCATAAATATGCAGTCCTATTAATGGATTTTTGTAATGAAGCTAGAAAGTGAGTAGTTATATTAAGAAAATCCCTCTTTATAAAAATAGATGCACTTTCATGGCGCAATACATGTTCTTGGATGAGTTTGGTTGGAAAAAAGGGTCCAGTTCAGTTATATATCGACTTTAATGCTTCAATGTGTTGTCTATAAATAGTTACAGTAATTTTTTTATTAGGAACAATGAAATCAGGACAAAGAGTGTGGTTTGAAGTCACTTGTGCATTTGCTCCAATGTACATGTCGTAGGGGTTGTTTCAATGTATGCTAGAAATCTTTTTGACTGCAATTTTACACAAAACAATTAGAAAATAAAATAAAATAATTAAGTGGTACTTTATTATGCATTTTACCGACTTGCAATTACGTGACTCTAATCTTGTTATTCCGATCAGCTAAAATTAATTACAGTGTATAGTTTCTGCTGTGCTTTTTTACATCATATGGCAAAATACGCTGCATTTACCTCAATCGAAACATATAAGACTACAAGTATGAATACAATGGGTATGAATATAATAATTTTTATACACATATAAAATGTGTTGATTATAAACATATAACACAGATTTTTCAACTTGAAAATAAGGTATTGCTTAAAACTGTTAAATGCATACTGGGAAGTAGAGGACATAATTAAAATAAGAAAATGCATATGTATGTATATATATATATATATATATATATATATTGTTTCTTGCTTTTGTCCCACTTCTCCCTGTTCTGTCCAAAAGGAGAAGTCACTTCTCCCTAAAATTCAAGTGTAGCTTGACCCCTGAAGCATGATGGTGCGAGACATTGCACAAAAGTTGGTATTAATAATTATTTCTGCACATGTCATCAAAGAAGAAAGTTGACTAATCACTTATTGTCTTTAATTTTCCTATCAGTGCTGTTGAATATCATACACAGGTCTTGTGAGTGTTAAGCTGTACAGGTGATGCTGGTTTTATGGTGTAGATGTGTTCTTGAGGTTATGGCATAAATGAAATTGGTGTAAAGTGAAGGTAATATAAATTCATATATGAGAGTTGAATGTTTGTTATTGTTCTTCATTATAAACGGTGTTAAAATGAAAGTGAATAAATCGAATTAGCATAAATCAAGCATCATCTGTATATAGTAACTGTGTTATGATCACAGTCAAAGATGTTACTGTAAATGGTTTGGTTTGACCTTTCACTTCACATTCAAGTTATTTAGTGCCAAGGCAATTAATGTAAAGTGCTATGCCCAGAGATACATCACAGCAGCTGATGCGCATTGACCCAATTAGGATTTAAATTGCATCCATCTGGCCATGAGCCAGGCATTTTAATGAATGAACCACAATGGCTCATCTCTTACAATAGAATCTTGTTCATCCAAACTTATTGATGATATAAGAATGGTCTTGATGATTGAAGTGTTGATAATAGAGTATATTTGTATATGTTAAAATGTTTATGGGACATGATTGCAGTCTTTGTGTACTAAAGGTTTCAGTAACAAGAATGACTTAAAAAATATTTTCCATCAGTTTCTGTAGATGAGTGCCCATTTTCATTGTTGTCATTTTTCATTATATCTAATAATGCAAGTGAGATGGGGATTATGTAAATAAATTGTAACATTTGAAAATGAGGTCTGAAAATTACAGTGGTCCCAGGGTTCAGGGCCATTTACAATTAACCTTACTTTCACAGTGTTCTGTCTTTAAAGGCATAGTTTCATGGTTGTTTCTCCTGACATAGTAAAAATCATATGTAGGATTGGTCTTTGATGAGGGGTAATACAGTTGTTGAAACTGTTTAAATTGCCATTCATCCTTCAGATTTTGCCAATTAAACAAATTAAAGTCCTCATTCTATTTCACCCACTGCTTATAAAGGCAGCCAGGTGTTTAAATTTCCAGGTTGAGCAATGTGTAAAGTTTTTCCTTTTTAGCCCAAGGGAGCTGACAGAAAGCACAAAACAGATAGAGAAAAGATGGACAAAAGATCTGAAGCAGAAAAGGTAAATTAAAAAATACATTTTTTACAACACTTTAAAAGTCATGTGAAATTTATATATAAATAAATATATGCCATCTTTTGTCAAAAACTAGCTACATTTATTTCATGAGACAATTGTCTTTGTCGAAACTAAATTTTTGTATTGTTCAATTAGTACAGTGTTGATGTTGTGATTTCATTGAAAGTAATAGTGAAACTTCTTATCATCCTTGAGGATTTCTCTTAGTGCCAGTTCAGGAATTCTCTGAGATTCGTTTGCCCACAAAGGACTTTATCTTTGAAACCAAGCTCTTTATTTCACAAAGTATTTGTTTCACTTGGTTGCTTTGCTATCATTGACCACAGTTATGAATGAGTCTGTTATTTTAAGGTAGTTTAATTATGCTACAGTAACATTTATAACATCGTTCAATTGATCAACTGAAGTGAGTTCATCCAACATACGATTGGGGACGCTAGATTTTAAGTTTGTAGGATTTGCATGCCTTTTAACTTTTCTTTTATTCCATCTCCTTTATTTGATTCAAAAGACGTAATTAACGTGATAATACAAAGGAGGCCAGCTTTTAATTTAGTGCAGTGATACAATATATACTTCTGCAAGTCAGTTGTCAAAACACGGTTGGCACTTAATTGGGTTCTCAGAGGAAAGCTCGCAGACATAGCTGCTATGGTAGATTCACACATTTTACATTTAAATACACATTGCATTTATGATGATTACACTTAAGAGGAACTAAAAGATAGAATTAAAACACAAGTATCCCTTAATAAAAATTATTTAATTGGCATTTAAATATTAATATACTGCATACACAAGGCATAAATGACATTTTCATTGATCAAAATTTCCTTGAATAGCTTTAATTACAGTGTACTAAGAATGTCATTTGGAAAGAAAATGTAACAAATTATATGACTTCTTATTAAAAGTTGATAATATCATGATGATTAAAATTTCCATGTCCTATCTATCATTTTCAGCCATAAAACAAGTAGTATATCAGCGTTTCAGTTACCAATTTTGATTGTGATTTTCTTCAAGTTCAACAAACAGGGATTAATTTTTGGGTATTTTCTGGTTTAAAAAAATGATGGGATTCATGCCTGACCCTGCACTTTAAGTGGGTTCGCGAGTTATCAGGGCGTGAATGTATATGTATATATATATATTGAGGGAGTGGTGTGTGTGTGTATATATATATATATAATGTTTTTAAAAAATATTACCATAAAACCTCTAATTACCTGCTGTAATTTTAAAACCTTTGCAAGAGGACAGATTATTTTTTGTTTTTGGCCTAATGTGGACCTGGAAATCAGAAGTTCACTAGGCTATGCATGATCTTGTTAGCAAGCATGTCAGATCATCATTATGCTGCCCAGAAATCTCAATTTTAATCACTTTGGGATCAGGTAATTAGGTTAATTCTCATTCAGTTGTTGTGTTAAAAATAAGAAAAGTTTTGACATGAAATTGGACATTTGTCATGACAGTTTGTTAATCCAACAAGTAATCTTAGTATCAGTTGATGAAGTGATATTAATAATATCAGTAATATCACTTCATCAGTTGATAGATTTTTTTCTCACTCTCATTTCTGAGCCTCTTGAAACAAAATATTACATTGACTTGATGTGTTAATTTTTTCTGTTTATCTATTTGTCTTAGATTTTGTTGCAGTCAATTGCACATAGGCTGTTGCAGCTATTTCTGCAGGTCATCCAGTGATGTGATTTCCCATATTAAAAATAACTGGCAAGGCACTAGCTGCAATAGTTCTGGCTTGAAACTTGTGTGTGCACACAGTCTGTTTCTAAGTTGACATTTTACTGAAGAGTGTGTGCTTCTCTGAAACAGTCTGTGAGTGCTCAAAGTGTAGAGAGCTGGAAGCAGTTTAAGACAAAATCACGTGAATCTGGACTGTAGTTCATTTGAAATTTGTAGTACTATCCTAT